>CALNHX010001964.1:0-198325 GCA_940337035.1 Agriotes lineatus | reverse complement strand
CTGTTGATGTTCAGATTCTTTGTTATTATTTTTTTTAAGATACCTAATTTTTAGTTTGGACACAAATAATGAAATTTTCTATCCATAATTTCGGTTAATGTAATTTTGTGGTTGCTAAGAGCGAACTCAAGTTTGACAATCCATATTTATCATATCCGATAATAACTTTGAGGTACCTCATTTGGTAATACACAGAGTGGTAAGAAAAAAATAGAATTTCTCTGTACTCTAAAAAATAAGGGTAGTTTATTCTTCAGCCATTTTCATATTTTCGAACCTCCTTCGTATACGAAAGAATATATTTTGGCCAGTGAATTTTTAGTTTGAAAGGATGCAAGAACTTTTATCAAAAGAACATGCTCTGATAAATAGATAATAAAAATATTCCATAGGTGCCCATATTTACAACGGGTCCTGTACGTTATATTATATATTATGAAATATCCTTTATCGAATAGACTTGTCTGTCCGTCCGGGACGCTGTTTCAGCAGCCAAACCATAAGAGATAGAGAAAAAAGTTATGAAAGTTATATGTTTGGAATGGTCATGTCAGGTCAGGAACCGAATTTCAGTCACGTGACACTTCCGATTTTCGAGAAATCACGTGATTTCTCGAAACCGGAAGTGTCAGTACGCTGTTTCAGCAGCCAAACGGAGCTGCGACCCTCTGCGCCTTTAAAACCTCGATCGGTTAGGCAACCACTTTGACAACTTCCAGGTCTGGGTACAGTTTTTATTTAATACGCGTTCTATGTCAAAAACGGTCTTTTTTGTTTTTTTAAATGAGACATTTGTCTCACTGGATTGCTTGTATTACTGTAATGAGAGAAAAATTCTCTTTCTCATGCGGATATCGCCAACAATAAATTCAATATAAAAATTCTAAACTTGTTTTAAAAAACTGTATACACCACTACATGCCTATCAAAAAAGCGCCAAAAGAATGTCGACATTACTTTTTCCTATTCTCAAAAATAGGCCACAAAACGAAAAGTCAAAAAATATAACTTTTGCTTATAACTCAAACACAAAACACGACCACCCATTCTGGTTTTTGCCATTAAGCTTTTCTCGATGAAAGAGATCCAGGATGAGGGGATTTATTGTTCCATATCTTTTATAGTTATCGAGATTCTCTATGAGAGCATTGAAATTTGCTCACCCTGTACAGATGAAAATCATAAAATAAATTCTATAACAGAATATAGGCATTTTTTAGCTCCGCAGTTTTAGGGTATGGTCCGCCCTTAAGAAAACTACAGAAGTGAGAATGGCAATAGAAAAACAAAGCAAAATGAAAAATACGCATTTAGTGGAAATTGGCATACACGATGTAATTTTGTATGCAGCATTTTGCTATTGCCATTGAAATTGTTGTAAATAATACTATTTATTAATTACAATTATAAAGAATAGAAAGGATTACGTAGTTAAACTACCAAAAAATGCAATAACATGAACTGCAAATGTTACTACGATTACTAAAACAGGATAGTTGTAAATTGTAATCTTTCACACTCCATGGTCGTGTTTCATAAGAGTTGACACAGAAATCTAACCAAGCAATAATTACTCTTTTACAAAAATTATTTATTTAAAAACTGGAAATGCATTCGATTAAAGCTGTCTCTATTGTTCCAGGCACTGGTCCTATAAAGTGACCTTTGGAATGTGTTTAATTTTGAATTAAACACACATAAATTTTAATAACAGTCAGAAGTTCTAAATGTAATTCTGATTTCATAAACAAGCAGTTTTAATCTCCAGTTTTGCTTCATAATTTCGCCAGCTTATTATATTTAATTTAGATCTGTTTAATCTTGAATTAACCAGGCCAAATTTCAGTTCACATTTACGAAATATTAAAAACCAATCTTGTTTCGCAAGCATCGAGTTTAAAGACCGGAACAAACCTGCAACTTGGCATTTCACGCAGTAAGCGACCTACTAAACCCAAGTTCACCGCTCTGGCTTGCAAACGCACACGGAAATACAATCAGCTTACAGTGCTGAATTGCTATTTCGTACCTTTAAACGCGCTCTAGTAATCTACACAATAATTGAACTTTGTTTTGTGACTGAGCTATGCTATTTTATTTTGTATAAATAGACCATTTATTTTTATAATAAAATCAATCTGCATCTAATGTCTGATTCATTCACTACGTCGCTACCCTGCTGCTAAGCCATAATATCATTGGCACGTGAGGCTGCGTCCCTCAGGGTAGTTTACTGCCGTCCCTTTAAGTGCCATTGACTACATTGGCTTAAAACATAAATGCAGTCTCATTTATGTGCTTAAAATTAGGGATAGAACCAGCGCAAAGCAACGGAAACCTGATCAGCCTCCAGGCAATTCTGTTCAGAATGACCTACCACAACAACCTTTAACAAAAAATTACTGGTTTTGGCCACTAAATGGACAATCTGTCTGTGCACTGTCCTTGTCATTCTGATACATGCCAGTTGAAAATTTTTTAATAAGTAAAGGTTTAAGGTAATTTCAATTTCTCCAACTGGGAGCGGGCTGCTATAGAGACCTTGCCTTCCTCTTCATCCAAGAAAGGGAATTGTAGGATGGGCAGGGGCAGAGAAAGGAAGTGAAGCCAGGAAAGGTGGAGAAGTACTGCCCCGGCATTCGCCTGAGAGAAGGTACTTTGTTGACCCAGAAAAACCGCGTAAAAACCTGAATCAGAGCACACGGCCGCGGGAATCGAACCCACGACCTACCGAATGCTAAGTAGGCGTGCTAACCCCTAACCTACAGAGCTCGATCCAAAAAATCTTTAAAATCGTTGCTATTTATATCGTAGTGGATTACTTCACTGTATTTTTCGATTAAAAAAATTCCTAATGGATAGGTACCTAATTCTCCATTGCAAGTAAATTGCTACGAATATTGACTTCTTCTAAAAGAGTAATTTCATTAAATTAATAGTCTGAAAGCTAGTGGTATTGCAGTCGGAACAAGCCTCTTAATCTGTTCAACCTTTATATCGGCTTTTTTAACGTGCTTTTTACAAACAATACTATTCTTTCGAATTCTCCAGTCCTCTCAATTCAAAACTTAATACCATTTGTGTGCCACTGTTTCATTCGATGAAAATTTGAACGTGCTAGTATACGAGAGTCACTCTATATATTGTGAGATACAAAGTAACTATTAACAATAGTTCACTTCTTCTTTTATTTATGTTGAAAGTAGCCCCCTTCAAAGGCAATACATTTTTGTAATCTTCGCTTCAACTCTCCAAAGGCAAAATGCCAGTCACTTGGTTTTAAGACGTTAAAAAGCTGCATAACCTCAGTTTCAATCTCCTCTACAGAATTAAAACGACGCCCCCTTAGATGCTTTTCCAATTTAAAGAAAAGCCAGAAATCACACATCGCTAAATCCGGAGAATAGGGTGGATGTGGAATAACCTTGACTTTATTTTCTTTCAAGTAATCTACTGTTAATTTGCGGAATGAGAAGAAGCGTTGTCATGATGTAAGAATAAACCTTGTACCCTAAGTTCCTCTAGCATCTGAGGAAGACAGACAGTGGTATACCAGTTTGCTGTTACTGTCTTCTAATAATCTAGCCTAACAGCCTTTACCAATCCCGTGCTCCTGAAGAATACAGCAAACATCACTTTTTTCATTGATAGCTGTTTTTTGGGCGTCACCGGAGTTGGGTCATCTTTATAGATCCACACCTTACTCTACTGACGAGTTGGACAGTGGAAAAATGATATATAGGTTTCCTCACCAGTAACAATTTTAGAAATAATACGTTGCCCACCATCATTCAAAAAATTAAGGGTGTCGCGGCTGATTTGCAAACGCTCGGCTTTGTGCTCTTCAGTAAGCTTATGCGGCACCCAGACGAAAAGCAACTTTCTTTATGGACTAGTTCTTGAAAAATTCTGGAAAATTACTCGGATCCAATACCAAGGGACTCTTTTATCATGGCATACGTAACTTTGTTGTCCTTTTCTACCATTTTCCTAACAGCTTGGATTTTTTTGGGAGTTACTGTAATTTTTGGAGGTCCTTCACGGGTGCCATTTTTAAGAGTAACACCGTGCCTTTAGAAACCCCATACCATCGAAACACTGTTGCTCTAGATGGACTTTTTTCTCCAAAAGCGGATTTCATTCTATCCAAGCACTCAATTTCGCTCAAACCACACTTTAAATCATAAAATATCATAGCGCGAAAATGTTCTCGGCTGACATCCATTTTGACTGATCTTTAGAAATTGTTTGCGACGGAATAGCATAAGATTTCTAGATCATATTTTGCATAGTAATCTAGATTGAATAGAAGTTTTAAATAAAAGAAATAGGGGTCTTCCAAGATGTTTAGGTTTTATGTATCTCACAATATATAGAGTGAGCCGTATGGAGCAACTGATACAGCGTAGTTGAGCTAACTTATAGCTTAGTAGGCAACACTTTAAAGAGATTTTTGCAACTAATGTGAACTGCCTTGTCAAAATAGTTTTTAACGTCTACTTGCGAAGAAAGTTCTGAGTAAAGCTTTTTGCAGATTTTTTATCTAATAATAATTCACGAAAACAGTAGCAAAGCTACCGATATAGAAGATTGCGGAAATTTCTAAGTGATCACTAATATCAGTGACAAACAACAGACATTATTTAAATTGCGAAAGTATGAGTTATCATTTGTTCTTCATTTCTTGCAAGAACCAAATTATTATTCTTTGTCCATTTGTTGTACTATAAGCATTCAATATGCAATTTATTACAATTTTATTTTGCTTCAAAGTTTTTCTCCCAAAAATATCTTTGTCTATAATAACAGAACGCTTGAATCGATTTGGACGATATGCGGCACACTTTTTTAATATGCTATCCGTGGTCCACTTGTGGATGACGTCAGCGTTGCCAAGCGGTTAGGAGGCTCAGGCTGCGGTGCCACGGTACGGGGTGCAATCTCCACATCTGGCAACTGCCGTGCTGCCCATCCGGTCGCTTTAAAAATTGGGTAACAAAACCACAGTTGTGGAAGTAGGGAAAGTAAGACAGTCGTCGAAGGCGTGATGCTAACATTATCCAGTACGGTGTTAACGGTGTGCCAGATTGACTGGGTTTCAGAAAGAGATATTTCGGCGGCCCTGACTTGCCGTGTATCAGGCCATATTCCTACATGTGAAATGAAGTGCCCTGAACTTCATTTTACTGGTGGATGATAAATGGGTTGCACGACACAGATTAAACAGTAACTCTTTATTGACAGTGCTGCACTTTTTCCTAGAAAAAGCTGTTCATTTGTAATTTCTGATATTGGGTACGATTGAAACAGGATAAATTAAAATCTGAGTGACTGTCAGGCTTTTTAGAATATAGTTGCCTGGGTAGAGAAATACAAATGAGGAAT
Organism: Agriotes lineatus; assembly: GCA_940337035.1. NCBI lineage: Eukaryota > Metazoa > Arthropoda > Insecta > Coleoptera > Elateridae > Agriotes > Agriotes lineatus. The sequence continues at coordinate 192,940 of CALNHX010001964.1, read as the reverse complement.
ATACAATTTGATAGAAAGTGTTATTAGGTGGCAAGTAGTTATATTAGCAAATTTAAAGTAAACATATAATTTTGATACAATTTTTCTGGAGATGGATGCTGCGCAAAAATAAATTCTGTGTTATTCCTTATCGAGAAGCCATTTGAAAAAGAACTACCTACTACCGCAATTACAAATTAGTTTCGTAACAGATATCAAAAGTTACAAAGACACAAAAAACTTTGCTTATGAATGTCTCTGCCTAGAAAAACATTAAAAGTTATCTGCCTTGCGATTAAACGGTAACTGTCTGATCTGTGTCGGCACAGTCACCGACAATAACCAATATAATTTCAGAAGATAACTTAGACCTGTATGTATTGTCATACAAAATATTCAGATGGACCCAAACGTCCTGTTGCCACAATCATTTTTTTTTCAAATGAGTGTGATGTAATAGATATTAACGATACAAGTTTGATTATGAGCATCTTAACGAAACGAGTTTGATTGCCAAAACGAGGCGGTGAGCCGAGTTTTGCGGCAATCAAACAAGTTTCGTTGTGTGCCATAAGCAAACGTGTATTGTTCAATATTTTATCTTCATCAATAAACTCTGGTTCCATGTATTTTTTAATATAAAAAGAGTGCGGTAATATTCATTACCGCACTGAGTGCGGTAATATCTATCCATTACCGCACTGAGTGCTCTTAAAGATACTAAAATTAATTTGGTTAAGAGGCTATAACAACACCGATGAAGATAAAATACTTAACGAAATGCATTTTAATCTAAACAATTGAATAAAGCCATCTTATTGTGAGTCCAAGATTATGTTATGTGGTTAAGCAATGTCCACATATTTTAGGGATGCCTCTATACAACTTTTAAAAACATTTATGGGAACATAAATTGTAAATGTCTCTGTAATTAACCTTCAGACATAAAACTCTGCAGAATCTAAAAGTGTCGTTAAGGTGTTCAAAATATGGAATAAAGCCAAAGTGATTATCACTAGGAGTTCCTTATCACATACATCATGCTTATAGCGGAAATGTCTTAATAAAAAAAAATGCAATGTATAGTGTTGATTTATTTCTGGCACAGGCTATTCTATGCCAATTTTCCGAGTTGCAATTTTATACCATTCTATTTTTATATCGTGTTTAAATGGCTATATTTTTAAATTATACGTTTTACAATTTTACAATGTTTAATTTTGGTATTATATATTGCAATAGCTCACCAGGTAAACTATGCCTTAATTCTTGTAATGTCTTAAGTATGAAATGATAACTGCTTTTAAATCGAGAGCTCTTATTTTCAGGGTGGGTTCATCAAAATATAGTTTGCTATCAATAATACTTAACGTCAAACTTGACTTTCAAAATTAATCAAACCAGGTAAACTGACAACTGTATCTCACATTGACATTTACTACTATTCAAATCACCTATGTAAGTACTAACTAAACTTTATGTTATCACTTTCAAAATTGACAGTTATTTAAAATGCTTTTACAACTTATCTTAACAAACCTTAATAGCTGCTCATGCTTTCACTGCAAACACCAATCACTACTGGATCCTGTCATCGATAGACTGCAGCACTCAATGTCCAATTCACCAACAGCAACCCTTTTGATGGTCCGTGACTCCTTTCAACTACTCTTGACCTGTCAAACCAACTGATCAGATCCCTAATTCCAGTCCTAGCTCCTCCTGGAAGTCACCGTCACACGATCTACCTCCTGGTAACCTCCTTCTGGCTCCGTCCGGTCAAATCAACTCCCTTGGTTCCAAAATCCTATCCTGGTTACTCCTGGATATCACTGTTCCTGCCGGATGCCACTGCTCCTTCTGGATGTCACCATCACACGATCCAAGTCCTGGTAAGTTTCTATCCTTTTATAAATTCCAATTGTAACTTTGTTCCCCTTTTTGCAGATCATCTGATGTCTCAAGCAACGTCCACAGAACACCCAAATCAAATAATAAATTGTAAAATACCTCTTCTAATATCTTGTATGTATGAATAAATCCAAATTCCCTCAACTAGTATAATGTCCTGTATTCTATATCCAATTAACTGTATCTGTAGCTTTTCCTCTAACACTTGATGTTACAATATCTTTTCCATTTTAAATATTTCACTTTATTTTACCTCGTAGATTTGTTTTCAGCGTTTATTTAATTTGTTATCACCAAAATTAGACAAATTAAGGCAGAGATTCTATTTTTTATTATACCAAAATTATTATAGCCAAATTACATACACGCTTTCTTGAGGTGTTTTATGTAACTGTTTTTAAACAAACTTTTTATATCTATTAGAGACAATTCTTAATGCACACTTCCTATTTTTTTCTAAATAATGCTATATACAGAATTTTATTAACAAATACATTTGTCAATGTTACCTTGGTTTATTTTTATAAATATTAAATACAACCATTAAGTTTAATCCATTCCAATAAATATAAGAATATTAAATTATTCACAATGAAAAGAACCCTTGTATCTTTTACTTTCATTATTTATGTTCAAAACTTTATACCCATCAAGATTCAATTATTGTAACTGTCCAACTTTATAGTTCATTTTAAAAATTTCTTTCATATGCTTTAATTTCCTGCATCATGTATCATAACAATATTTACAGATTATATTTAAATAAAAAAAGATACTTAAAATAAATTAAATTAAATCATCAATTCAGCCAAATTGGTTTCATTTGAATGCAAGAGCATAACTGGCAAGGGTGTAGAAATTATACAAAATGTTTGTAAGTAGTTTTCCCAGATATATTAACTGTTATAAAGATCTACAAATAAAGTGTTTACAAAATACAAATTACTAATTTTAGTGAAAGGTGCACTTTGAAAGCATTGTAGTACGAATTAGATGAGTTAAATTAGAGTTAAATAACCAACTACATAAAGCGTTATTTTCCAATACACATCTACGTTCTAAATTATGAAATATATGAAAAACTTGTCATTGACTACATACTGTTCACTATTAATCGTTAGTTAATATGCTATGGGGTATTTAGATGCAATTTTAACTTATGGTCTTACATTTTAAAACATATGCAATATTAACATTTCTTAAATCTAACAGTTTGCACGTAAAATTATTGTGTATCTACACGAATAATATGTCCATCACTACCTCCCACATAAATTTCTCCGGCAGGTCCCACCGCAAGTGTATTAATGCATATTTCAACTGGACAGGCGTTTTGTTTTACAATCGTACTGCCCGAGATTTTCCACTGTTTAAGAATTTTGTCCCAACCTCCGCTATATAACAAAGTATCTCCATTCACCTGCTCGCCACATAAAGAGTTGATGATCAATTCATGGGCATCCTAAAATAATCGGATATCATTTGGCAATTTGGGGGCTCAATATTCTAGATGGTATAGGTGAATTCTTATAGATAACACGACACTCTATCTAAATTGATGTGAAATAACATTACCTTTGCTTGGGTGACTTCTTTAAACTGCAAATCAAGCGAATTTTCATGTACCAAAATGTCTTTTCCGCTTCTGCTGGAGAAACACACTTTCCCTCCAGCAATACAGACTGGTGCTCGACCCATGATTGTTTTTCTAAGTGCACAACCTCCTTTGCTACCTATAGTATGAAAGCAAAGACGTAGAACTATATTAGGTAGAAAATATTCTACTAGCTACGCAAAAGCACTGAATTAATGTGACGATTTTAGCTTACATATTTACAAGAAAGACCAAGTCAGACAAAAGAAGTATTTAATACCTGGATGAATCTCCGTAATCACAAGATCATTATCTCTTATAGTATAAATGAGATTTCCAACCACCATCATATCCTTTACGGGTTCGACAAGATTTACGAGTGATGCATATTTGTTATTTACAAATAGCCTTACCTAAAATGTATTAAAGTCTTATTATTAAATTTGTATTTACGCAGTTGTATTTTTCAATTTAATGAATGTGTTTTTGACTCTTGATGAGTTTTAAAAAGTAGTAAAAGTGCTAGGAAAATAATGGTTTATCTTACGGTTCCTTCGTTATCGCCCACATAGAGAGTATTATCAGTGTACCATAGTTTCCATAATTCGTTTTCGCCTTTCATTATCAATTCTTTCTCTTTGAGATCGTTCAAAGACCATGCTTTGACAGTACCATCGTTAGAGCAAGAGTACAACGTATCATCGCTGGCAGCTAAAGAATAAACGGCTCTAGAATGCGCGTCTACTGTTCCAATTAACGTAAGATCTTCTTCCCACACCTAACGAAAAGAAAGGTGAATTTTTAGATATTTATATTCAGGCAAGTTAAATTAATAGACATTTAAATTAAATTGAAAAATAAATGGTTGGACTTTGTGATTATTTTTATCATATGCCTTCACAGACAGTTCACTCGGAACATTTATGTTAACCTTGATAATGATCACTTTCATATATTTCATGTAAATATTTATAACTTTTTGTTTGTAAAGTAGCCCGTTTAACAGCTTTGGAGTGTTTACAAATAGCACATGCTGTGATAATTTACGAGAACTAATCAGGTGCAGCTTATAATAAAAAATACGATAAACTGTCTGTTTTCTAAGAGGTACATAAAGTTTTGCTTTAATATAAAACAGAATCATAGCAATGTAGTTTTAAACTTGCTGCGCCGTTTTCTGAAAAATTGCGAGTTTTATTAAATTAATGGAAAAATGGGTTTTTAACCAAACGATCAACATTAATTTTAGCAACATTTTAAAAGGGGAATTAAGTAGCATAATTATCAAATAATAAATCTCAATTTCTAACACCGTAGTTCTGTGCTTGATTAGGCAGTTACTAATAATTACATTATAAAGTAAACATGCAAACATTCAGTCAGCAGAAAGCTGTAAAAGCCGTCTAAGCGTTGACATGCTATTAAGAATACCCAAAAATCACTGATCCTAGAACACTTTTAAAGTGACTCCAATAAAATAGCGGCTAGTAATTTAAATTAATTTTGGACAAACTACATAAACTACTTGCGAAGATAGTATTTTTATATAGAAATGTAATGTATTTAAACAAATTACCTACTGCAGAAAAACTAATTCATTCTACTGAGTTTTCTTACTTTATATAGGGGTTTAAGTGGAGGGCTTGAGCTTCTTTATTCTATCTATATTAGTGTTAGAACAAAACAAACAAACAAACCTTGACTTTTCCATCGTCACCACCACTATACAACTTATTTTTGTGGAATATAAGCGTATTCACATCAGAAGCGTGCTTAGTATCATCATCTGCACGAACACGAATTGCAAAAGGCATTTTCTAAAAAATACTGTTTAAACATTCTTATGGAAAACTAATACTGGACCATACTTAGGGCAATAGTTAAACTCAGGCTCTAAATGACACAATATGTTTCGAGTGCAAGACCGAAATGATTGCCTTCGACCACGGTTGAAATCTTAAAGAGCAGAGGGATGTTTCAGCTCAAATAAAAGCCAGAGTTGTTCTATTCTTGGACGCGTTGCTATATGGAATGGTTGCTTGTTATGCTTTTCTGCTGACAAGCATTGGCATGTAAAATAAAACAAATGTTGCCTGGAATATCCCTCCTAGAAAGTTTAATACCCTGAAACACATATTTTCGGTTGTATTTGTCACTTTAAACTGCATATATATTAGTCAATTATTCCCGGAATGCTGTAACTAGGGAAATTCTAAAATTTCCTTATACTCATTACCAACATCTATTTTTCCTTTGTTTTTCAGTACTATGGTTGTAATTAAAGCACTACATGTCGAAGAGAAAGTTAAAACTGATTTATTTAATTTGAAAAGAAAAATATTGCATTACAGATTCTCAAAATATCGATATCTACGTGATAAGGCATTTAGCTAAGATCCCTAGATTGATTTTGATCAAGTTTTGTATGTAAAAGAATACGACATGAAGCAATTCAAAAATAAGCCTTTTTGAAGAATCAAAGAATTCTCAAGGCGCTATTCGAATCGTAACTTTTCAACCTTTTTAAACTATACCATTACAAAATATAGACAAGGGGTTATGAAGTAATTGATTTGTGAAAACTCCAATTCATTAAAACTCATCAAGCAAACAGTCTAATTTTTGCTAGGAAGTATATGCAAATTTCTTTTATTTATTGATGTGTTCTGCCACTCCTTTCAATTTATTTGTTCCACTTAATGGCTCAATTTGAAGAATTTTAAGAATCTTTGTAGTTATTTATTTTAGGGTATTGAAATGCTAACTTGTCAATTTTTACAGAACTTTATAGTTTATAAATTTATTTGATGGCTGTTGTTTAGTATGCACTTTGTTGTTATGTTTTGCTTTGAACGCCTTTTACAAATTATTAAATAAAATAATATTAACAAATATATAAAAATGCAACTCAAATCCCTTAAACTTTCCCTTGCTAATAAATCCATTGAGGTGCAAAATTAATTGCTAACATCTAAAGAAAGAAGTCCTTTAATTCGCGTACCACTTCGAATAGCACTAATCTATTTTCCAACTACGACCATTATACAGTGTGTCTTAAAATGTTCTCTTCAAATGGGAAACTATTTAAATTAAATATCTATTTATGAAAAAAAGTATTCCTCATAAAAAGTTCTCAATTGCCCTAAAACCAAAATGCGCTTATAGAATTCCAAAACGATCTGATATTGTACAGGGTAAATAAAAAACTAATAATAAAGAGTAAAGCACCTTTACTTCGGAAGACAACAGAAAATGTTATTACTTACGAAAAAGCGGTCCCTTGTGATCATTTGTTTAAAATAACACTTTACAAACTCCATTCAGAGAAATAATATTTTACTCACAGGAGACTATTAATTCATAATTAAGCATTAAATTTTTATTTCAAACAGCTAAGTAACATTTTCTGTCATCTTCAGAAATAAGAGTACTTTACTCTTTAGCAGAATTGTTATTTTTTGATCTACCCTGCATAATTTCAGATAGTTTTCGAATTTTATGAATACATTTTGATTTTTGGACAAGGCAGAACTTTTTATGAAAAATATTTTTTGTTATAAATTCATCATTTAAAAAGTTACCCAACCGTAGAAAACATTTTTAGGCACACTGTATACAACATGTTTTGCAAACAATGAAACACGACCTAGAAGAATGTTATTCATCAATATAGGCAGATGAGTCCATGTAAATGTTTTGAAGTGACACTGACGTTCATTAAAATTGTCACAAATAGTTGACATAAGTTTTCATTAAACAAGTGAATTTTCAGAAAGGTTTTCTAAAATAAATTTCATCTAATTTTGTTTGGATCCATGTAAGCCTACTTGATTAAAATGTAAAAACAATTCATTTTACTGGTATTTTTTATTCAATCATACGTTATCTTACATTGTAGAAACGAGAATAAAAAATTCTATTCATTAACCTAAAAATCAAATATGGCGCCCATTTAACTTAAGGAAGTTGATACGAGCAGCCATCTTAAATTTTTCTTTGACACCAATTTTAAATTGGTCTCATCAAAAACAGTGACTTTCATATGAAACTTTTTTTCGTATCTCTGATACTTACGAAGATATTTGACATACAAGAAAGTTTCTAGTTTTTTTTTAATAACTTCGGACTGGTTCGACATTTTTAACTTTATCAGACAGATTGTAAATCAGCATATGAAACTGAAAAACATTGCCTATACAGTATATAGGGTGTTTTATAACGTAAGGAGGAGATTGAAAGGGTAGCTAGAGGAGACCAAAATAAAGTTATTTTCTTAATAAACTTTTGAGAAAAACCCAATAACATAAACATAATAGCAGCTTAAAGTTCATGTAAATTAATGTTCACCTATTGAATAGCCCTGGTATTAATGAGGAAAAATTAGAAAGAATAGCATTGCATTTTTGTTTCCGTAGAAACATTTTCTTACAACAGCTGACAATTTGCAGTTAAGGTAGGGTAATTCTAAATTATACAGAAAACACAGTAAAAGTAAGATACCTTTTTAAATAAAGGAAAAGTTATTTTATAAATTACAATTTTATTATTGAATAAGTTACAATCAATTCACCATAACAAAAACATTCACATTAGGCATTCGAAATGCTGACCCTGCATTTCAACGCAGATTGGTGCTCTACGAATCCAATTTTTCGATACTCTTGGAGGTTGTTAGCGTTGATGCGACGTCGCAATTCGTCGATTGTTTCAACTTCGGTAGCATATACCAATTTTATCATAAAATCTTATAAAAAAAAGTCTACTGGGTTGAGATTTGAACTGTGTGGAGGATATGAAATAAAACCACCCCGACCGATCCATCTTTGCGGAGAGATGGTGTAGAAGTAATCTCGTACAGCATGACTAAAATGTTAAGAACAGCCGTCATGCATAAACCACATGGTACGACGCACGTCCAAAGGAACATCAACGAAGAGCTCTTGCAGAACTTCTTGTAAAACCTGCAAATAAGAAGGGCCATTAAGGCGTGCTGGTGATTTGCAAGACCATATTAAGGTTTTGTTCAAAATACCAGTCCAGAGATTCAAACTAAAATGCTGATGGAAGCTACTTTGGCGAATCGTGTGCGGAATTGATCAGCCCATTAACGAGAATTGTGGAAGTAGAGAATACCATTCATGCGTCACCAGTACGTGTATTGGAAATTCTGCTTCCCTATTAGTGCGATTTAGCAGCCATTCGCAAAACTGCTGCCGCAGCGGATAATTCGTAGGAATCAGTTCTTGCATCTTTTGCAGATGATAAGGATACAAACCATTGCTGCTCAATGCGCACCAAACAGAGGATAGAGAAACTCCAACTTGGTGGGAAATTTGGCTTGTACTTGTAGTTGGATCACCATCAACCAAGTTCTTCCGCTACATTCACCCCATGTTATTTGGTCTACCGCCACCATGACCTTTGTTGGGTTGTAAATCTCCAGTCTCTCTTCCGCGTTGAACTACTCGAAGAAAAGTATTTTCAGAAGGTGTTTAACGATCTGGAAATTTTTCCGAATACATACATCTTGCACATACACGGTTTTCTTCAGCAGCTCCATGTAGAGTAGGTATATCTATATAATCTTTGTTACTGTAGTTAGCCATTTAAGTCAAATTAAACACTTAATAGCTGATGTATCTTAATTTTGACGTTTAAATGAGTTAATACTCACAAAACTTTCTAGTGCTACTTGTTTATTAGTTATTATTAAATAGTCAGCGGTTATCCATCAGTAACACCAATTTTTAAGCATTTAAAAGAACAATTTAAATAGTCGTAATTTTTATGTTATTTAGTTTTTATAAATTTTTTAACTTAACACTGTTTGTTAACTCTGAAATATTCCCTGCTTAAACTTAAAACGGAAGAAATAAGGGATATAGAAGAAAAATACAGGAATAAAGAAATAAGAAATTTTGACAAAGGTGTAAACGGTATTAGAACTGAGAATATAGAAAAACAAAGATATGTAAAAAATAAAGAGGAAGAACTGCTAGGCAATCCACAGGAAGTTAGAGAAAGATGGAAAAACTATTTTGAAGAGGAGTTGAACACAAGCGAAGGACCACGAGGAGAAGAATGTGTAGTGGAGGAAGAAGAACAAGGGGGAGAAACACAGGAAAAAGAAAGTAAGGGGCCCGAAAAGGATTCAATCAGAGAAATAATACATAAAATGAAAAACAACAAAAGCCCAGGGGAGAACGGAATAACAGCCAAAAATTTCAAGTATGGAGGAGAAATTGTGATCGATAAAGTGCATGAACTAATAAAAATAATATAGAATACGGTAAAAATGCCGCAACAGTGGGCGAAAGCAATGATAGTCCCTGTTCTAAAAAAAGGGAACAAAACTGAATGTAGTAATTATAGGGGAATTGCGATATCAGACATAACCTACAAAGTTTTGGCGACAGTGATTAAAAGAAGACTGGAGGGGTATATAGAAGCAGCATTGGGAGAATATCAGGCTGGATTTCGTAAGAATAAATCTACAAGTGACCAAACCTTTACGATGAAGCAAATCCTAATAGGAGCATACGAATATGACTCCATATTAAAGAAAAAAATTACGAAGCAATAAGAGTAATGGAAACCCCAAAAAAGATAGTAAGACTGGTAAAAATGACGCTAAACGACACCAGATGTGCGGTCAATATAAACGGAGAGCTAACAGAGAACTTTGAAGTAAAAAGCGGCGTGAGGCAGGGTGATCCGCTATCTACTCTATTATTTAATGCAGCATTAGAACTGACAATCAGGAAAAGCGGAATAAACAGGAGTGGAACCCTTTTGAATAAGAGTCACCAGTGCCTCGCGTACGCCTGTGACATATCTAAGCACCACGGTGTATATTATGATAAATCAAAATACAATACAATACAATATACTGGTAATAGCAAGGAGCAGGAAGAATTAGAAGAAGTGGCGGGTGACTTGTTTAGAATCGCGAAACAAATAGGACTGCAAATTAATGAAAGTAAAACTAAATACATGAAATTGAAGAATAAACAAGGAGAAAATAGACAACACCATTTGAGAGTGCAATTGGGAGAAGAGGGAGTCCAGGAATTCGAAGAGGTGGAAGAATACATGTATTTGGGAGTACTAATAACCAACAAGTGCAAGGAAGAAAGAGAAATAGATTTAAGAATAGCCAAAAATAGTAGATGTGCGGGAAGTGTAAATCGCATATTACGATCAAAGAATGTCTCACGGAACACAAAACTTCGTATTTACAAAACCATACTGAGGCCGACAGTACTATATAGTAGTGAGACGTGGACTATGACAAAGAAGACACAACACAGTTTGGAAGTATGGGAAAGGAGGATGCTGCGAAGGATATACGGAGGGAATAAGATAGATGGAGTATGGGAGAGATGACCAAACGCAGAAATATATGAATTGTATAACGAACCAAATATAATCCAGGTAATTAAGACCCGAAGATTTCAATGGCTAGGACATATGGAAATATTGTCAGACGAGAGAATAGTAGAGGCAGTAAGGTGGAGAATTCCAGAAGGGCGAAGAAAGAGGGGGAGACCGAGGAAAAAATGGTGGGAAGCCGTGAAGAAAGACTTAAAGGAAAAGGGAGGCCACAACTGGAAGGAAATAGCAAAGCACAGAGAGAGATGGAGACTATTCATAAGGCAATGGGCCTAAAGAGGCTTGTGAACGCTAATATACATACAAACTTGAAACGTAAATTACTAACTCAGTTTGTAAAAAATGCTCGTTAATTTATTCAACATTAACTTGATGTAACCTTCTTGGTGTTAGGTTTTGGTCAGAAGTTTATTAAGAAAATAACTTTATTTTGGTCTCCTCTAGCTACCATTTTAGTCTCCTTCATGCGTTATGAAACACTCTTTATATATAAATTACCAGATAACTGCATTCGCTTATCTGATGTCTCCAGCATTGACGAAGTCCCAATTTCGCTCTGGTTGTGTAGCGACACTATGAAATCAATCCATTTGCAGCAACGGAAGACGATAAAGACAAGGAAATATAGAAGGCAAAACCGAGCCTCCAACGACAGCACAATAATGGGTAGCAAACCGCCAAGTAAGAGAAAGTCGGAAAACACAGGAAATTAAAGGCAAGCAGCAAATACCTTCAGTTAATCGGCAGCAAAAGGTAAGCTAAAAATGCCCTGTAATAATGGTGCGTATTAATAAGTGACCTTGGAGTATCTTCTTCAATTGATCATCTGCCCATTGTCCCCAAGTATGAAAACTATCACGACACCACACAAATGCTATCTCGTCGCAGGGCTAATAGCTCGAGTTCTATCTAAAATATGATCACAATGGTAAGTCGATACCCCAATTTATCTCGTCTGGATTGCCTGTCGCCATCATGTGATGGAAATTATGCTTCAGCAGTTTTTTCATGTGTACTTGGTTCTACCGGAGGTCCAGAAACTGGACTTTTCAACTGCTTTCAGAAATCATGCTCAACGATTGATCATAATGCTTATAGTGCAGCAGATGTTGACGTCTTTGAGCATTCTGTATTCAACAGGTTGCGACAAGAAATACTGAAGTATTTACCAAGTGCCCAGAAAAAACAGCAACCAATGGACGACTATCAAGAAATTTTGCATTTATCTCTTTTGTTTCTTGGTGGTGGAAGTGGCAGTGAAATATTTCGAGCTCCTGGCCCTACACATCATGCCTGACGGATGGCTAAAGCCATTTAAGTGCTAAAAATATGCCTTTTTCAAAATAAGTTCCAATTAACACCTCGAGAGGCAAAAAGTATAGTCAATTTGGCTTTGTTTGTAATTCTGGTTTATGTAAAATTTTTGAATAAAGCTCCACTTGGACCTAGAGAGCCATATAATGGCATTCGGCTTTTAGGTCTACTTAAAATTTACCCTAATCAAGCAATTGGTTAGAAAGCTTACAATGCTTTTGCCAGACACCTTTGGCTTCTTTCTGAACACTTGGTAGCCTCAGCTTTTTTTGACGATCGACTATCCAACGAAACCAAAGAAAAAAGGGTCAAGAATCTGAAACGTCCGCAAAAGGCTGATTTTCCGATATATATATAAATATCCGGCGACCAAGCAGGTGTAGTAAATTTTGTAACTGAGAGAAAGAGGCTGAAGCATTTCTGAAAATGTAACCCGAATATTGGATAAATGATCCCGTTTACATAGAAATTCATAAACGTTGCTATCAAATGCATGTTGTGAACGACGTTGCTGAACGAGGTATTGGATTAATTGTAAAGTGGGTTGGTTAAGGTGTTTGTTAGAAATTACACACACGAATAACTCCACCACTTTTAATATTCTTTATTTACGCAACGGATTACAGACATAAATTAACTGGTTACGGATTTGCTACTATACTATTACAAGTGTGGATCGAATAGGTCTTTTTAATCAGCATACATGTGAACGTTTGTGGATCTGACACTTAGCTCCTGAAACATCCCAAAATGAATGCTTCAGTATGTATGAGATTAATATTAAACATGTGGGAATCTGACCCGACATGTGCCAGACGACCAGAGTGGTTGTTGGGCTAAGACCTAGTACGCAATGATCTGTTCAACCCCATCGCTCTGGTTTATATACCCATGTTACATAATTTACACAATATACAAAAAGGATTTTCTATTCTAGTGACAACAATGGTATTGTATTCACAAAACGGAGGATGCGTTCACTTTCACTTGGGACGCAACGGTTGGGTTTTATGAGTTTATGACACACTTGAAATTCACTAGATTTTTACAGCTGCAGTTTTGTATTGTGATTTCACTTTCGCTTCTGATTTAGGAAAGTGTATTTTAAGAAACCCTTTTAGTTCGAGGGACGTTGAATAATTTCTCTCCATTGAATTCCGCGCACAAATCACCTTTTTAACTGCGTGCATCCGTTTGCTAGAAAGTTTTCTAATGGTACTTAAGCTAACTGCTTGCATTTCACAAATATTCATTTCGGACAGGCACTGTTTATTTTATAGTCGAGCTTCCTTTCTTTGGAATTCTTACCCTAACTGTTGACAACGAGTTATTGCGATTTATGGCTCCACTACATGACCCCCTTACCAGTAGTTAAGCCACGAGATTATGCTGCCCGGAAGTAATCCGGGAAATGTACTCGCCGTCCACTTCTGGTGGTTGTTGTCTGATTGTTTTTATCGGCGTCTTTGTGCGCCGTGGTGCTGCTTGCAGCTTGTTCCTGATTGGGCTCAGCTGCAAGATAGGCGGGTTTTAGCCTGTCGATTGATATCGTCGCCGGCTTGCCACGGATTTCGACGCTGAAAGTCTTTTCTGCTTTAGAGATCACCGGGAATGGGCCATTGTAAGCAGCTTGCAGCGGCTTGCGCGTGGCATCGTTTCTCACGAACACATGTGTGGAAGTCGCGAGATCTTTGAAGACAAATGCTTTGCGCTGGCCATGATGCTGAGCTGCAGTCGGGCGTACCTTGTCAAAATGCTCTCTGAGCTGGTTTACGAAATCGGCTGCATGTACGTCTTTCCTAGCAGTAAAAAATTCCCCTGGTAGTCGAATGTTCTCGCCGTAGACCATCTCGGCTGAGGTAGCGTTGAGGTCTTCCTTAATGGCTGTGCGAATGCCCAGGAGAACTGCTGGCAGGCGTTCTGTCCACCTGGTGTCTGTGTGGCACTCGATTGCGGCTTTTAGCTGGCGGTGAAATCGTTCTATCATGCCGTTAGCTGCCGGATGGTATGCTGTCGTGTGCATGTGTTGCGATCCCAAAAGGTTGGCTAATTCCTTGAACAGATTGGAGGTGAACTGCCGGCCGCGGTCCGTTGTGATCCGCAGTGGCACTCCAAATCTAGCTATCCAGCTACTGAAGAAGGCTCTGGCCACCGTTTCAGCCGTGATGTCAGGGATTGGTATGGCCTCAGGCCATCGGGAGTAGCGATCGATGCATGTCAGGCAGTACGTATTGCCTAGCGATGAAGGAAGTGGCCCAACAAGGTCGAGATGCACGTGCTCAAACCTGGAGGAGGGCGTGGTTAAGTTTCCCACTGGTGCTGCTACGTGCCTGGTGATCTTCGAGCGCTGACATGGGATGCACGTCTTGCTCCAAAGGCTGCAGTCCTTGCGTATGGAAGGCCATACAAACCTGGAGGAGACGAGCTGCGTCGTGGCTCGAATTCCGGGGTGAGAGAGGTTGTGGAGGGCGTCGAACACCGGGCGTCGGAACTGCTTCGTGACAAAAGGGCGTAGTGTCCCCGTAGTCGAATCGCAGTAGACATCCGCATCCTGATCCGGGAAGTAGACCTTCTTCAAGTCTAGCACGGCCTCAGGGTGTAAGAATGTCTTCAGCTCGGCATCCGATTCTTGCGCTTTTTCCAGCGCTTTGTAGTTAATTGGGCTGCCTGGAAAAGCTGCTGAACAACCTGCAACAGACACACGTGATAATGTATCCGCGGGAATGTTGTCGCTTCCAGCGACATGACGAATATCCGTCGTGAACTGTCCAATAAAGTCCAGGTGACGGAATTGTCTGGGCGAGGCGCGTTCTGGCTTTTGTTGAAACGCGTATATTAATGGCTTGTGGTCGGTGTAGAGCGTGAACTTTCGGCCTTCTACAAAGTAGCGGAAGCGCTTCACAGCCGAATAAGCTGCCAGTAGCTCTCGATCGTAGGCGCTGTATTTCTTCTGGGCAGCGTTTAGCTTTTTGGAGAAAAACGCTAAGGGCTGCCATGCTCCGTCCACATGCTGTTGTAGCACAGCTCCCATGGCGACATCAGATGCATCAACCATGACTGATGTTGGAACTGCAGGTGCTGGATGCGCCAGGAGGGTAGCGTTTGCTAGTATTGTTTTGGAGCGTGAGAAAGCTTCTTCCGACTCTGGGTTCCATTGGATTTCCGTTTTTGGCTTTACTTTGGGTCCTTGCAGGTGTTTATTCATCGGAGCCAAGACTTCTGCTGCGTTAGGAAGGAACCTTCTGTAGAAGTTCAGCATTCCTAAGAAACGGCGCAGCTCTTTAATTGTCTTGGGCTTGGGCACTTGCTTAATAGCCTCGATGCGGTCTTCTGGGGGTTTAATTCCTTCTTGTGAAATGGAGTACCCAAGGAAGTTGACGCTGGGCTTGCCAAGGTTGCATTTTGCCGAGTTGATCAGTACTCCATACTCGCTGAGCCTGCTGAAGAGTTGGCTGAGGTGCTCCAGGTGCTGTTCCTCTGATGTGGAAGCTACCAGTAGGTCGTCAATGAATGCGTAGCAAAAGTCGAGTCCTCTGGTAACCTCATCTATAAAACGCTGGAACGTCTGGGCAGCATTCTTTAAACCAAAACTCATAAATGGAAATTCGTACATTCCGAATGGAGTTGTAGTCGCTGTCTTGCAGATATCGTCGCTGTGGACTGGGATTTGGTTGAAGGCTCTTACCAGATCGATTGTTGAGAAGATCTTGCAACCAAAAAGATTGTGTGCGAAATCCTCGATGTGTGGCACAGGATAGCAGTCCGCCAGAGTTCTCGCGTTTAGTGCTCTATAATCTCCGCAAGGACGCCATCCATTGTCTTTCTTGGGCGCTAGATGAAGGGCTGCAGACCAATTACTTTTGGATGGGCGAGCTATTCCTTGATCGAGCATAAACTGGAACTCTTTCTTAGCTGCATGTAACCTATCCGGTGGGAGTCTTCTAGGCCTGCACGTGACAGGAGGTCCAGCTGACGTAATTATTCGATGTGTAGTGGCATGTTTTATTTTCTTAGGCAGAACTGACGGACGCGCGATGTCCGGGAACTTCGCTAGAAGCTTATGGAAAGCCGAGTCGCCGGAAATTGTTTTTATTTGTGGCGATACACACTCCCGCACTACACCGATTGCTTTCAGCTGGGTTACATTGTCTATTAGGCGCTTGTTTCTAATATCAACAAGTAAACCGAAGTGGCTGAGAAAGTCTGCGCCAATTATCGGCTTGTCGATGTCTGCGACGACAAATTTCCACGAAAATGTTCGCCTCAGCTTAAAATCTAAGTTTAACACTATATGTCCATATGTACTAATTACCGAGTTGTTTACCGCGCTAAGTTCGTACTCGGTACGCGCACGCGGTCCTTTTATAAATGTTCTCGGCAATACACACAAATCCGCCCCTGTGTCAATCAGGAAAAGCCATTTAGTTGACACGTCCGTTAGAAAAAGGCGGCGATTGTTAGACAAGGAGTCATGTGCCGCGTTTACGAACTCCCCTGATCGTTTTTTTGGTAGTGGCACGGTTGAGTGCATTTCGTTGCATTGTCTTTAAATCGGCGGTGGTACCAACAGATTCGCGACGAAGATTGCGACCTGGAACGGTACCGTTGTGTGCTATTGCTTCGCGGCTATTTTTCCCGGCTCATCCGTGCAACTTGCTGGGATAAGTCAGCAACTTGCTTGCACAGCTGATTGATTTTCTCGTCGTCGCCGCGAGAAACAGTGGTTGCCACCTGGAACGTCCTGGGGGTGATTTCAACAATTTTGTCTGCCAAGGTGGACACAGCTTGGAGATTGCTGCTTGCTTGCGTCATCAGGATAGCCTGCATGCTATCTGGAAGTCGCCCGATCCATAATGTACGTATGAAGTTCTCTGGTACCTCGCCGTCTGCTAAATTCGTGAGATGCCTCAAAAATTGGGACGGTGTGCGATCGCCTATTTCCTCGTGCTCTAGAAGTTGTTTTATCTTCTGCTCGCGAGAAGTGGATAGGCGCTCAATTAGAGCCTGTTTGAGCGTCTCGTACATGTCTTGACGTGGCGGGTTGGTGAGGATGTCTTCGACTTCTTGGGCATATTTATTGTCTAGATTAGCACTTACGTAATAATATTTGGTGGTATCTCGCGTAATGTTGTTGAGGGCAAACTGTCCTTCTAGCTGTACGAACCACAGTGCAGGTTTTGTTGGCCAAAATGGAGGTACTCTGATGTTAGTTCTGTCGATTGAACTGGTTGTTGATTCGCTGTTGGTAGTGACAGATATGTTGCCTTCTGTTTCCATCGTGAAATGTCGTAGCGGACTTCACTTAATTTTAATTCACTGTTTACCGATTACCCGGTCGCGAACGCGAGTTTTTAATCACCAATTTAGTTTAATTTACGCTGTTTTCGCGATTGTTTGTTTTACGATGTTCTTAGTCCGGGGTCACCAATAAGGTGGGTTTACCCGGCGAAAACACTGCTGATATTCGTTATCAGGGGTCACCAATAAAGTGGGTTGGTTACGGTGTTTGTTAGAAATTACACACACGAATAACTCCACCACTTTTAATATTCTTTATTTACGCAACGGATTACAGACATAAATTAACTGGTTACGGATTTGCTACTATACTATTACAAGTGTGGATCGAATAGGTCTTTTTAATCAGCATACATGTGAACGTTTGTGGATCTGACACTTAGCTCCTGAAACATCCCAAAATGAATGCTTCAGTATGTATGAGATTAATATTAAACATGTGGGAATCTGACCCGACATGTGCCAGACGACCAGAGTGGTTGTTGGGCTAAGACCTAGTACGCAATGATCTGTTCAACCCCATCGCTCTGGTTTATATACCCATGTTACATAATTTACACAATATACAAAAAGGATTTTCTATTCTAGTGACAACAATGGTATTGTATTCACAAAACGGAGGATGCGTTCACTTTCACTTGGGACGCAACGGTTGGGTTTTATGAGTTTATGACACACTTGAAATTCACTAGATTTTTACAGCTGCAGTTTTGTATTGTGATTTCACTTTCGCTTTTGATTTAGGAAAGTGTATTTTAAGAAACCCTTTTAGTTCGAGGGACGTTGAATAATTTCTCTCCATTGAATTCCGCGCACAAATCACCTTTTTAACTGCGTGCATCCGTTTGCTAGAAAGTTTTCTAATGGTACTTAAGCTAACTGCTTGCATTTCACAAATATTCATTTCGGACAGGCACTGTTTATTTTATAGTCGAGCTTCCTTTCTTTGGAATTCTTACCCTAACTGTTGACAACGAGTTATTGAGATTTATGGCTCCACTACAATTGGAAAATATAACCAATCGCTTACTAAGGACGAAGAACAAAAGCAGATCATTGTGTGGTCGATCGTAAATCATAGAAAACAGATTTCTACGCCATCAAAGGCACTTCAGTATTATTTAGTTTAAAATTTTTTTTATTTGCATTCAAAAGTTTAATGTTGGGCGACCTCCAAATACTATTTGCTAGAAAACGTTTTGATGTACTAATGACTTATATATTAAAGAATGAAAAATTAGTGGAGAACAAATATTTGAATATTTCTATTTTTGGACCGCCCTAATATATAATCTATATACTGTTGAGGTCTCTATTGTATAATATTATATGTGCTTATTTAATTCAATATCAAGTTTTTAATTTATTACAAATGATTGTTAAATATTATTGCAATTGTATGAGTGCTCTTACTCAGGGTTGGTTCGCCAAAATCTAGTAAGTTTGTAGTTGCTATTTTCTTTATTTGAATTGAATTTTATAAAGATAACACCAATTCAATTTTATCCAAATCTATTCTTCTTGCGTCTATGCCTTGTTCATATGTAGATCTACCATTTCATATTTTCATTTTAATTAAATATTATTTTCTTCTCGTAATCCACTTACTTATACCTTGTGTATATTATTAGTAACCCTTGTGAATCAATTGTAGTTTAAATTAAATAGATATAAGAGCAAATTTATGATTTATTTTTCACCAAACTTTATTTTTACAGACTGTTTCTCAACTTGTTATTATCAATAATTAAACCAAATTTTCTATCCTAGACTACAATTATTCCTGCCTGCTACATGTTATATAAATTTGAATAGTACCCACTTTATAAATTGTTACAATAGAATTTTATTCTGTCATATGCAACATTAAACTTTGTATTTATTATTAACTCTTGTTACCACCATCAAATAGTACTCAAATGCAATACCTTTCTTTTAAAATTTGTTTTGAATCTTTAATTCCAATTATATCATTCAATTAAATAAGCAGTAATTAATACAATTTTCTACATTTAATCATTTCAATATAATTACTGTATTGAACTTTTCCTTTTGTATTCATCTAAATAAATAGACATATTTAATGTAGTACATAGCCTCTATATACCATAGCAATACATTAATAAACTTCTCAATATTCATTCTTTTCCTATTATTTATAACTAGCAACCAGTGAGACAAATGTCTCATTTAATAACTTTTTTCTCTATCTCTTACGGTTTGGCTGCTGAAACAGCGTCCCGGACGGACCAGCGTCCCGGACGGACGGAAATCACGTGATTTCTCGAAAACCGGCAGTATCACGTGACTGAAATTCGGTTCCTGACCTGACATGACCATTCCAAACATATAACTTTAATAACTTTTTTCTCCTACTGTTTGGCTGCTGAAACAGCGTCCCGGACAGACAAGTTTAGATAAAGGATGGCTTGTTTTTGTAATGATTATTTAGAAATTATTTTATATCACCAGTAAATCCAAAAATCAGTATTTTCATCTACTGCCGATTTTGAGTTTGATCATAGCATTAAGTATAAGCAACAATTGTGTACATTTAGTTCTTTATGAATTTCAAAATTGCCGCTTGTTGGTTTAATTGCACTTCCAAACACCAGAAGAGCTATAAACGTGGACAAAAACTAACATGTGCGTGAGGCAGAGAGTAAGAGGGAAGAAAACCGATCCCCATGCTAGCCGCATGCCAAAACCTGCGTTGATATTTGCGGCTCTTTAGTAGTACCGTATTCTGCCATTCGCGGTCTAAATGTTCCACGCCGGATCAGTTGGCGGCACGTTCCCTGCACATATGGAACACCACCTAGAGACATCTAGTAATTAATACTGAAACGTATTTTATTTATGGCCACAAATTTAAATATTTGACATATGGAATACAATAGCATATGTGGTTTCTATAGAAATGCTTATTTTTCCAATGTCGAAAATTAAAATATGAATAGATTAAGTCACCTTTGAAAATGTATTAACAACTTAAATGTTATTCTAACAATCAAAATAGTTATAGCACTTATTATTACTCTGCTTGTTAAAAGTATTGGATATAATTTTATTTATTTATTTTATTTTAACCTGTTTTACAGTATAAATACCCAATTACAAAACAGTTTTATCTCAACCAGACTTTGAACACCTGCAATATCAAGCACCAGACAATTCTTTGCACATTGGGAGCATTTCTATAGTAGCCCCGGTATAATAATATCGTAGTTGTTTGCCATATAAGAAGCATGGTATTGTCTTTAGCAATCTTCACAACAAACTCTTTGCGGGTTTCTGCTGATAAAGGTTAAACAAGCTGTGCAGTTAACCATTGGCACCCATAAGGTTATCACTACCGTAACAGTTCAGGTCTTCTCGTTATCGCCGAAAAACTTTTTAACTTTCACTCCACACACAGTCCAGCTCTGTGTACATCCTTAGGCCCTGAACACACGGGATTCCGTTTCCCAGATTCGGTATGCGGGATACAGAATCTAAGTCTGTTCAGACCATATATCTAATACTTACTATATTGCTAGCGGCTATGAGTGGGAAACTGACCAAGGAAGTGAGACAGACAACCAACTCTTCAATGTATAATGGTGAGCTGTGTGCAAGCGCGGAGGCGTCGTCCGGCCAATGGGGAAGTGGTCAAGTTTAAAATTCGCTTCTAAAGGCGGAGTTCGAATTCTCACGCATGCGCACGAGACGCGTTATACTCTAAGTGAGACTATGTCGGCGCCGTAATGTTTTCTGACGTTTCCCGGCCCTACTAGCAATATATGTGTATTATATATATGGTTCAGACACGGCGACTGAATCTCAGACGCGGGCCTTCAGTCACTTGCAGTGCCGTGCTGTTATGGATCTAGCATTGCTGTTGTTTGTTTCTGTCGAATTAGTCTAGAAGTGCTGTATTTAAAGTCAGGGATTGGGCTCTACAAAGCTAATAAACTTTTCATTGTCAAATAATGTACGCTCTATGATCGTTGTATAGTAAGGAACGCCTTGCTTCTTCGATTTAAATAGAAGTTGCAGAAAATCTGCTACGCCTATGATATGATATCATATGTTCTGGCTGGCAAAAGTAGGCGAGTCCAGGCCGTGGTACACGTGGACTCATATCCTCTAGATGCTCCAATGGTAAATCGGTATCCGAGATACAGAATTTGTAGCCGGCGGCCGAAATGGAGAGATAAGGAAAATCGGCCGCCGGCGACACATTCTGTATCTCGGATACCGATTTACCATTGGAGCATATAGAGGATATGAGTCCACGTGTACCACGGCCTGGACTCGCCTACTTTTGCCAGCCAGAACATATGATATCATGTCATAGGCGTAGCAGATTTTCTTCAACTTTTATTTAAATCGAATAAGCAAGGCGTTCATTACTATACAACGATCATAGAATGTACATTATTTGACAATGAAAAATTTATTAGCTTAGTAGAGCCCAATCCCTGACTTTAAATACAGCACTTCTAGACTAATTCGACAGAAATAAAGAACAGCAATGCTAGGTCCATAACAGCACGGCACTGCAAGTGACTGAAGGCCCGCGTCTGAGATTCAGTCGCCGTGTCTGAACAGACTCAGATTCTGTATCCCGCATACCGAATCTGGGAAACGGAATCCCGTGTGTTCAGGGCCTTTAGTTGTGACAATATTCTATTAAATTTTAAAATGGTTAGTGCCAACTGCCTAGTGAATTGTGTGTTCGCCAGCAATGGGTTGAACTTTTACAAGAATTTTGTGGTATTAATGAACAGTAAAAAAACTACATGTTGCATGTTAACTACATTTTTGTTGCACATATCTCTAAAATTACAGACTATACAGCCTTATGTAAAAATCATTTCGAACCACAGCAGCTTGTTAACAGTGGTGATTTCTGCAGCTTGTAACTGATTGTTGTTTTGTTGTGTTACGACTGGTTACGGACAATTTTTCATCTAATGTCACACTTTTTAAAATGTTAAGTGGGAGATCAATTAGAAATTACATTGGGTATCCTTTTCTTTCGCCACTACCACTATTTTTGTTATTCGATTATTGTCGTGCTTTAAAATTGCCAGAAATTTGTTTTTAGAACGTGATATGTATTCCTCGAATGGAAAATTACTTCAACGTATTTGAGATTATTATATAATTTACAGAAGGGATTACCAGTTCAATCTGTTCGATATTTAACAAGAATGCATTTATATACCACAATTTTAAAAAGATGAATGTTCTGTGAGCTATCCCAATATTTGCTCCTACAGCGACTAGTTCATTTAAATTTTTTAAAGAATCCGGTGACCATAATTTTCTTTACATTAATACTACACAGTAACATACATGGGGAATATTTATATTTTTTTCCAAATACACGTTTCAAACAAAAGTCAATACATTCGTTCCTTGGACAGCAGCATTGCACCTTACGTTCATGTAGTACGGGATTACCAGGATTGACAAAGGAAATCACACACGCTCTAGAATTCACTTCAGAATACTTATTTATGCATACAATTTCTTCTTGAGCAAGCTGGCTTCTATTATGTATTAACACAAGCATTCAGTTCTGATGCAGTTTAAGCAACTTTCTCTCAATGAAGCTACAGATGCCCGAACAGCAGAATATGCACTAAGGCAAATTTTGCGCTGTGAAATAGTTAAATCGTCTGACAGTTCAAATAGCGCAGTACATTTTAGTTTCATTAGTAGTATTGACCAAATGTCACTCTCCAAACAGCATCCATCAATAGCGAAGGATTGTTATATACCAGTAGAACTACGACTGAGATCCAAAGTTTAAAAATCAATTATATGCCTGAAACCAACATTTATTAAGCAGATTAATTTATCTGCAAGACCGTGGATTAAAACTTCCACAAATAAACTTACTTTATGTATTGATTTATTAGAAATTGTGTTAACTTTCAACAAAAACAATAAACTGAGATTTCATGGTGCAATTAACATTTTAAAGTTAAACGTCAGATTTTGACATTTGAGCTAAGAAACACACTAAATGCTTTTAAATTCTCACAATAGGTGGCTACAGGAGGTGTTCTGTATGTGCAGGCCATAGTAATTTAGTTGGCGGTGGTTTACGTTTTGATTTGCCCCAGCAGCGGTCGTATGCTACGATTACGCGACAGATTAAGGACCTGGCATGGAACACCAGCGCTGAGAGTAATAGATACTGTACTATTAAAGAGCCGTAAATATCCTCACAGGTTCTGTAGCATGGCGATCGGTCTCCTTCTCTTAAACTCCATGGCGTGAGGTACTCGTATATATAAAAGTTTAGTGATTTGTGTTCTAAAGTACCGGTGAATATTTACAATGTTCTGTGGCACGCGGTCTTGGTGACATCTGTTATAAAACTCCGGTTGTCAGAAAGCAAACTTTTTAGGGCATCGAACCATGGCCAGCGTAATTATGTCCCGCTGACGAGTGGACATGGCCCGTCCATTTATACATTTTTGACAGGTCCTTCCCTCAGAGCTCTTTCCGGGTGTATGTGTAACTGCTATCCAAGTCAAATCACTGGTTTGTTTAGTGGGAGCGCTATCATTCAAATTTCGCGCTAGGCCACGACGCGCCACGCCTACACATGCAGTAGTTAGTGCATGGAGAAAGAGGGAAGAAGACCAATCGCCAAGCTACAGAATCTGCGATGATATTTACGGCTCTTTAATAGTACAGTATCAACCGCTGGCAGCGCCGGTGTTCCCGCCGGGTCCACGATCCGTCACGTGATCGTGGCATACGACCGCTGCGGTAAATCAAAAAGTAAACAAACTAACACCCTGCCGCCAACTAACCAGGCGCAAAACATTTGCACCCCGAGTGGCAGTCTACGGTTCTATAAAAAGCCGCAAATATCAACGCAGGTTTTGGCGAGCGGCCTGTATGAGCATCGGTCTCCTTACGTATTACTTTATGAGTTAGTGGAAGACATCCGTCGGTTGGCAGCAGTTCCGTTAGCTGCGGTTTTGCTCCGTCCGCGTTTTATGTAATGTAATAATAATAAACAATCTATTACGCACAACCTGTTATTTGTTAGAGAACGTAGCCCCTACAATTGTGACCCGCGACGAGTAAAAAAGAGTGTAGTGAACGAACACGTATTCAACAAACTCGATGTGCTTAAGTGTTAAAAGTTACAGCTCTAACATATATCCTTGTCCTAAACATGCATGGAGAAGGAAACAGTGATACCGGAAGCGATTCTAGCTTTCCAGCACAAAAAACTGAGGGTGCCATCGGTGAAATACGCCACGTGAAACTTCCACCCTTCTGGCACAAGAGCCCATCGCTATGGTTCGCGCCAGTGGATGCTCAATTTTACCAATTTAATATACGCACCGACAACACAAAATATTTTACAATAGTTGCCTTATTAGACGCAGCAGCTCTGCAACAAGTGGAAGATTAGAGTCCCTGTATATATCGAGAGATCCAAAAAAAAAAACTGTTCCTCAGCGGGCTGTTCATACGTTGAATTTCCACAGCCCGCTGAGGAACAGTTTTCTTAAAATCTTTCGATAGAAGAGTTGGAACATGTAGGGTGACTTGTTTTGGATCCACAAACCATGAAGTACCTGATTTTTGGGGATTTTAAACTTAATGCATGCTTCTTTCAACTAAAACAAATGAAATATAATATCTTTGCTACATCACATGGTCCTTGATTTCTGAATCCAATGGCTCAACTCTTAGTGCATATAGGATCTCTATGGCAGATGTAATCGAAGCGCCACCTGCCTAGAATAAGTACCAGATGAACAGAATTGCCTGGAGGCTGGATCAGGATTCCGTTGCTTTGCGATGGTTCTATCTCTTAAGCACATAAACGAGACTGCGTTTATGTTTTAAACCAATGTAGTCAATGGCACTTAAAAGGGACGACAGTAAACTACACTGGGAGACGCAGTCTCACGTCCCAATGATATTATGGCTTAGTAGCAGGATAGCGACGTAGTGAATGAATCAGACATTAGATGCAGATTGTGTTATTACGAAAATAAACGTTCTATTTATACAAAACAAGCATGCTTAACTAAGTAACATATCAAAGTTCAGAATAGTGTAGTGTACTGGAACGCGTTTAAAGGTACAAAAACAGCAATTCAGCACAGTAATCTTTTATAGTTCCGTACGTGTTTGCAGGACAGAGCGGTGAACTTGGGTTTATTAGGTCGCATACTGCGTGAAATGCCAAGTTGCAGTTTGCTGCGGTTTTTAAACTCAATGCTTGCGAAACAAGATTAGTTTGTTAATATTTCGTAAATAGAAACTGAAATTTGCCTGTTTTAATTCAAGATTAAAACAGATCTAAATTAAATATAAAGTGGCGATATTATGAAGTTAAACTGGAGGTTAAAACTGCTTGTTTATGAAATCAGAGTTACATTTAGAACTTCTGACTGGATTTCGTAAATTTTGTTATTAAAATTTATGTGTGTTTAAATCAAGTTTAAACACAGATTTTAAAAAAACAATTAATCACACGATTTTCTGATGCCCACGAAAAACAATTGTGTAAATTTTTGGATCTATGACTCGGAGATAGGCAACCCTCACAACTTCTCCGTGAGATGAAGACGGTCGCCACTATGAAGAATTACGAATCTGTGATACGAACATTATGGCTCCAGCGAATACTGCAACAAGTGCAAATCGTTTTATCATTGAGTAAAGACGAAAATGTAGAGAAACTGGACGAAATGCGGACAAAATTATGGAAAGCGGACATTCCAGTGTCGCTTCAGTAAGTAGCGCAAAAAGTGCAGTGTACATAACCGCAAGTTACTGACGCCAGTGTCGCATCAATGCAACTACAAGTTATGGAACTTACCGAGGTCGAAAACTTGCGAACAGTGGACCAAGCCGGTACACGCTATTCGGATCACGCTCCCGAGAAGCTAGCGGAAACCGCGAGTGCGTGCTTTTACCACAGGAAATTCGAAAACCGGCCAAGAAAGTGTAGGCAACCCTGCAATTTCCGGGCAAATGAGTCCAAGCTGGCGCCGCGAGAAACGAAACGAGCCGTCTCTAGTTGAGGTGGTTAGCCACGGTCCATCCACTAAAAGCCGCTTGTTTATAGGAGACGAGAAAACCGGTACGCGTTATTAATAGACACCGACGTCGATGTGTCAGTGATTCCTCCCATCCTGGCTGCCAAACGAAGGAGTGCATCCTCGTTAAAACTGTACGCTACGAACGGTTCAACTATAAACACTTTTGGTGAATGGACAATCACCCTGAATTTAGATTTACGCAGGCTTTTAACGTAGAAATTTATTGAAGCCGACGTCGCGCGACTGATCACAGGTACCGATTTCCTACGGTACCACGGGTTATTGGTAGACTTAAAAAATCGCCGGTTAATCGATAATCTTACTCAATTATTATTAGTAATATAACAAGGGAGAGACATACTTACCGATAATTTTGCACACGCCAAAGGTCGAGTGCTGGTTATAATGAAAACTATCCAAATGCCGATGGCTTGCTCAAGGGTAGTTTTCTAAGGGCAGCCAGCACAATGACTCTTGGCATGGGAAAAATGATATGTAAGTGTGTTGCCCGCGTTTATATTTTGAAGATTATTACACAAAACTCGTATACGAATTATGATCTAAAATTGATCTAATAATCCCAAAACACTCAAATTGCTTGTTTCTTGCATTTTTGTTTTTAATTATGACACTATCTTAGTTCGGGATTGGTCGAAAAAAATGAATGTCCTACTATTCAACGACATCTATAACGACAGTAGCAAAAACGTAGGTGTACCACCAACTGTTATCACAATTTCCAGCGATAACGAGAACAACAATCTTCGCTGCAGGTAAAAAACACGCTGTCGTCGATAATATAACAACCAACCGTCAACCAGTTGCAGAACGTGTGCGACGTCTACCGCTAAACAAAGCCAAAACTGCGAAAGCTGAATTCGAGTTTATGATGTACCAAGGAATCTGTAGACCGTCCGCTAGTCCATGAGCTAGTCATCTCCACCTCGTAGCCAAGAAGACCGGCGAATGGAGGCCATGAGGGGACTATCGTCGCCTCAATTCTATTACTGTTTTGGACCGATATCCAATCGCTCATATTTCGGATTTTTCATCTAAGTTAAACGGTAAGAAGATTTTTTCAAAGCTGGGCCTAGTGCGCGCTTATCATTAAATTCCAATTTC
Organism: Agriotes lineatus; assembly: GCA_940337035.1. Lineage (NCBI taxonomy): Eukaryota > Metazoa > Arthropoda > Insecta > Coleoptera > Elateridae > Agriotes > Agriotes lineatus. Next base: position 165,253 of record CALNHX010001964.1, on the reverse strand, counting down.
GGAGGGGGATCTTACAAAAACCGCGGTAATTACATCTTTCGGGCTTTTCGAATTCCCATTAATGAGTTATGGATTACGAAACTCCGCGCAAACATTTCAGAGATTTGTGGCAGCTATGCTACATAGCTTGCACTACTGTTATTGCTACATGGATAATATTTTGGTAGCCTCCTCCCGCAAGCAGGACCACCTGGAGCATCTCCGTCAAGTCTTTCAGCGTCTAAATGAATACGGAGTAGTCGTAAACCCATCAAAATGCGTCCTGGGAGTTCAAGAAATCGAATACCTAGGATATCACATCTCAGAAGTAGGATCTACTCCATTACCCTCGAAAGTAGTAGAAGTAATTCTAGACATGAAGAAGCCAGCCACCGTTGTCGAACTACGTCGTTTTTTAGGGGTAGTAAATTTTTACCGCCGGTTTCTGAAAAACGCCACCGCGACACAAGCCGTGCTAAACAGTTATTGTAAAGACAGTAAACGCAGCGATAAACGACGGATCGCGAAACAGAACACGCTTTTGGTGCCTGCAAGCGCGATCTCGCCAATTCTGCGTTACTCGTGCACCCCGCGGAGGAATGTTCGCGGTGGACGCTTCGGATTCTGCCATCGGTGCTGTACTTGAGCAACTTCAAGACAACCATTGGAAGCCCCTCACAGTCTTTTCACAGAAGCTGTCCTTCGGGCAGCGAATTTACAGTGCGTACGACCAGAAGTTGCTCGCAATTTACGCAGCGGTCAAACACTTTCGATATATGGTAGAAGATGGAAGTATAGTGATACAAACAGACCACAAACCATTAACGTTCGCTTTCCGCTAATTCGAATCATTTTTATTGTCAGCATTAACCAACCTTTTGAATACCAAACGTACCCGTACGATGGCTTATAACCTAAAATGTAACGGCGTAATCGAGCGGTGATATAGAACATTCAATTCAGTCATCAAGTGTCAACAAACTAAAAAATGGATCGACTCGTTGCCGACAGAATTGTTAGGACTCCGGACAAGCTACAAAGAAGACCTGAAGTGTTCACCAGCGAAGCTGTTATATGGAGAAGTATTACTTCCTCCCGGTGAATGTTTCTTTCACGTAGATGGCCAAAACGATCCAACAAGTTTCGCAGTGGCACTCAGACAAGACATGCGTAAACTACGCGGACGCCGATCTGTCACCATAATTCACGAGCAGTATTTTTGTGCACCCAGATCTAGCCACCTGTGCATATGTTTTCTTGCGAGACGACACGTGAAACAGTATCCCTACATAGGGTCGCATGAAGTCATTGCCCGACCAAACAATAGACTGGTAACAATTGTTATAAATAATAAAAATGTTACTGTTTCAGCAGACAGGGTTATGCCGGCATTCATTGCTCAAACTGAACCAGCGAACATCACTGCAAGGTAACCATACAGGGTCAGTGACTCCGGCACGTTCCACAACTGGATCAGACTAATGGCCTCAGCGACTAGCATGCGCCGTCAACCACCACCACCCAGATGAAATCCGATCGCACCGTGAAGCGACCTGTAACTTTCAATCTGACACCGTGGCTTCGTCACTGGAGAGGGAGTGATGTGAGAGCGCGCTCATTCAAATCTCGCGCCAGGCCACGACACTCCAAGCCTACACATGTGTGGAAGACATCCGCCCGTTGGCAGTAGTTCCGTTAGCGGCAGTTTCGTTCCGGCCGCGTTTTAGCAAACACTGAACACTGATTAACATACGAAACAAATTGTAATGTAATAATAATAATAAACAATGTACTACGCACAACCTGTAATTTTGTTAGGGAACGTAGCCCCTACAGTTTCTATGCTCTGCCATTTATAATCTACCAAAGTTGTTAAATGAGGTTGTGATTAATGTTATCAGTTGTCACTATGCAGCGAGTAATATGGAATAAAGTGCAGATTTCAGAAAAATGGTGCAAAATTGTAGGTTGGAAATCTTCCAAAGGACATAAATATCCTACGTACAATAAGAATAAACATAGGATAATTTATTTATGTAGACAGGGGGTAGTTTATATTTATATTGCTGTATAATTTAGTGTACATTATTATGCATCCGAATAAGAAGAGCCCTGGTCTACAATGCTGTCTGTGTGGTATACGATGAAAAAATGTCTAGTCAAATCAGCATTCATAGTTTGACAATTAACTGACGTTTACAGAGCTGACATACATGATGATTTTCTGAGGTTAGGTATATGATTCTAGATTTATTTTAGATTTTAATTGAAATTAAGCAAAACATATATTTCAATAATATTTGTTAAATTTTATTTTATTATAATTAATTCATAAAGTTTAGTTTTTACACCAAAATAACACCATCCATTTATAACCTAAATCAACTTAAATATTATCAAGCACCTAATTAGATTCACATTAATAATACGTCGGAACAGGTATAGAAATTGTTTAAGTAGATGAAAGCTGCGAAAACAGTACATGAGTATTGGTTACTGGAACGTGCACGGATGGAACCCAACAGAAAAGGAAGTATTCGATGAGCTGTTAAGATGTATTGATATAACCATACTAAGCCATGGGGGCTGAAATCTGATTGCTCATTACGAAGCGTGGGTTTGATGGTGAAGAAGAGCGATCTTTTTTCAATTTTGACACTCACTGTACAAACTTTTTGTTTGACCATGAATTTAGGACAAGGTGTAAAACGAACTGATATCGTGTAAACACAAAAGTGCGCACAATTAGGCTACAAGAGCTGTTTATCAAACGCACTAGGTCATATTACGAAGTATTGCAGCGAGCAATTTGACAAGGTGTGCAGTTTGCGAAGTGTAGTAGGTCAAGTGACAAACAATACGTATGATTACGCTATCTTAAATGCATACGATTGTAATTTCAATACTAGGTTAAAAAACAGCCCACATTAATCATATATAAACTTTGTATTATAATTTTAAAATCAATATACTTTTAGCAATGACAGTGTATTCATTGATAGTGGTTGACGGAGGCGAAAATTGTCTGTAACGGGGTGGTTTGGCCTGACCATCTCACGCTATCTCTTATAACAACGAAAATAAGCTCCATCTCCTGTCAATGAACTAACCTGGTTCTACAAACTATAAAAAAGTGCTAAGTTCCAAAGTGGATTTGGCTACCGTTTTTACACTCATCCAGATTAACTTTCTTTAGCAGTCTGATAATGAGACCGTCCTTCCACTCTGTAAGTATTCTTCTGGTGTCTGTTTAAGTGGGTGCAGTAAATGTGCCGTGCTAGAAGGGTAGAAACTGAATAGCTCAAATGGTATGCTATCTGGTGCAGCTGCTTTTCGAAGTTTTAACTGACTAATTTCCTTATTAGTTTCTCAGACACTGCGTTCATTTGTAGAAATCCTTAGATGTTGGTGTGCAGAGTAGGTGGTCAGGCTGTTTGGCTGTTGGTTGTGGCGGTACGATGAAAGTGCTCGTCTTTGAGAAATTTAAATCCAACGTCATGTAGAGCAATGTTTAAACGGCTTCTGCGTATATTATATGTTGCTCCTGATGCTCATAATTTAAATAATTGAAAGTAATATGTCTTGCTTTCTAAAATAAATATAAAAATAAAGTTTATAGAATCAAATCATCGTGTGCATCTTATACAGAAAAAAAATAATAAGAATAAAAGTTTTAGCTATTTTTACAGTGTTTATCTTACACTTATTAGTTTACTTCTAGCTTTCATAGTTTTTGAGTTATAACATTAAGTAAAATTTTTTTAAATAGCAATCATAGTTGGCTTAGACATTTCTAAAAAGAGCTTACATTTCCGCTTAAAATGACATAAGGTTTGTTATACCTATTTTGCCAAAAAATTCTTTTATAATAATTTTCGTAATAAGAAAATGACGAAAACAACAGCTATGAAAGCTAGAAGGAAATTAATGAGTGTAAGATAAATACCATAAAAATAGTTAAAACTTTTATTCTTATTATTTTTTCTATTTTCAATAATAACGGCGCTAGACAGGTTTTAAAAGATTAAGTAATTTTAATATTTTGCTTATATCTAGTACGCCTTGGATTTTTTAAAAGAAACAGAAGCACACTTTGAATAAGCTCATAAAACTGCAATTCTTTCTCCATTTAGCAAACGAGATATGCTCTTTTTAGAAATGTCTAAGCCAACTATGATTGCTATTTAAAAAATGTAACTTAATGTTATAATTCAAAAACTATGAAAGCTAGAAGAAAACTAATAAGTGTAAGATAAACACCGTAAAAATAGCTAAAACTTTTATTCTTATTATTTTTTTTTCTATTTTCAATAATAACGGCGCTATACCGACTTTAAGAAATTAAGTAATTTTAATATTTTGCTTGTATCTAGTAGGCCTTGGATTTTTTCAAAGAAACAAAAGCACATCTCGAATAAGCTCATGAAACTGCAATTCTTTCTCCATTTAACCAACCTTCTATCTTTCACGGTTCCCGAGATCCCTATAGTGATAATGAAAAAAAACTCACCCTGTATATTGGACTCGTTCAGAAAATAGCGGATCTACCGCAAGCACATAACAAGCAAACAAACAATTGAATGACACAAGTACACTAAAACTGCAAAGTTCTTCCACAAAAAACATGCGGTCAATAACATGTCTACCTCACTTGACGTACGTTAGTGACTAAATGTTAACTAAAAGTTTTATCAGTACCTATACTGCTTTCGGTGGTTTGCATTTCAAAGATATGTTCTTTGTGTTTTGTGCCATTAAATTAAAATATTATTCCAGTAGCGGGTATACATTTTTAGAGTAAAATTATTTTGAATTTTAACTTAGTTTTGGAGTGTTTTCGACAAAATGGTAAATAAAAAAGTTATACAGTTTTATGAGATCTTTATGTGGCTAAATTTATTACGTGGACTTCCATAACACCCTGTGTGTATGTACGCTATTTTTCCCACGACCACAAAGACATTTTTGCAATTTAATGAATGTCAGGTTTATTGCAATGTCCGAAGATTGTAGTTTTTAGGTTAAAATGACATATTAAAATAAACCAGTATTTTCCACGCCCACATTTAGTAATAGAAATGAAATATGGCATTTTAAGCTATTTCAAACCATACATAGTCAGTATTAAACAGCAAAAGTGGGGAAATGTCCATGACCAATCATACTCTAAATAAAGTGTGGATGGAGTATAAGAAAGTAGCAGTTTCCATACCTTCAAATAGCCACGAAAACTGACAATATCATTCAGCCGGTCATTATTATAATGAACGTGTTTGTTATGAAAATAATGCACAATTCAGTCATGTAGAGGGCTGAATATGTCAGTTTAACCTAAAAACTACTAAAAAAATTTTAATCTAAAAAGCACTGAAAATACATAATTTTAACCTAAAAACTACTGGCAATCTACTGGCATTGATAGTTGTCACAATAAAGCTGCTATTCATTAAATTGGTGTTTTTTTGTAGCCGTGGGAGAATAGCGTACATAACTCGTTCAAAAGTATGTCGTACGCTCGTATTCTAAGTCACTCGACTTTGCTACGCTTCGCCCCGTTTCTCAAATATACTCACTCGCACGAGATATGTGTATACTAAAGGGTGTTTTTTTTAGAGTGGGAGAACTTTAAATTGAAATAAAACACAGAAAAATGTTTTTAATATCCATGAAATTGGCTTTATTTGAAAGATAATTTTATGGCATTTATGTTTGAATATGATTTCGGGCATGTGACCGCCGCGGCTGGCGTGTACATGACGTAATCTGGAGGTCCAATTTTCACACACTCTTCGCGGTAAATCAGGCTGTATTTCGGCAATAACGCGTCGAATGTTGGCTTCCAAGTGCTCAGTTGTTTCCGGTTTATCAACGTAGACATGCGACTTTACATATCCTCAAAGAAAATTATCTAACGGCGTCAAATTACACGAAAGAGGTGGCCAATTAACAGATTCACAAAATGGATCCACGAAATGGATCTGTTAACTGGCCACCTCTTTCGTGCGATTTGACGCAGTTAGATATAAAATTATCTTTCAAATAAAGCCAATTTCATGGATAGTAAAAACATTTTTCTGCGTTTTATTTCAATTTAAAGTTCTCCCACTCTAAAAAAACACCCTTTATAAAATGTTAGAAAACTAAGAATTTGTGACAAACGCTTGAAGCTAATTATGTCTGAATCCCTTACTTCAACAACGGTCACCTTAGTAACTGCTTATATCGATCTAACATGAATACTGCTCGATGGCGAGGAAGTAATTTAGTTCGCTAGTTTCACATCTGTGTCAGTAAGTAAATTTGTATTCGCTATTTTTGCATTTAATGGCGTCTTTATAGCAGTATTAAACATGATTATCAGTTGTGTATATAGTTTATACTTTAGCTTTATCAAACCGTCAGTTACTCGTGTTTGGTTATATGTAAATAGTTATATATAAAATTAGCGCCAATTAAATTTTCTACAAAAAATATGTTACTCAATCTTTTTGTGAAACTTAATTTTGCGAACTGGGGCTGCGTTAACTCGAGGAAATTATATCATTTGCAGTTTATCTATATCTACTCTTTATGTATCATCACTGTTGTTTATGCGTATTTTCAGTAGTAATACTATAAGTACTTCGATATTATCGGGTATATGTCGGACTATTTAACCTGTCAAACCGACACGATTTGTTATTGTGCAGTTTGAGACGAATAACCTGTTCGAAGTACGCATTGTATTAGATTTGATTATTTTTTTTAGTAAATTTTAATATTAGGAACAAATAAATATTTTATTGGCAGCTCGATTTGTTTGTATTAACCTAGCTGAAAGTCATCTCCATGAAAACAACATCAAGTTGACAGAAGTTACGTATTGCGTCGCCTAGTAAAGTTACTCTAGTATAATCGATTTTGTATAATCGAAATTATGCAAGATAACTTAACTAAATCCAGCCTTCTGATTGGTTGAGACCGCTACGAAAACCATAATCAGAAGTAATACTATAAGTACTTCGATATTATCGGGTTATATGTCGATAACTTGTTGCACAATAATAAAGGAGTGTCAGTTTGACAGGTTAAATAGTCCGACCGCGCCAGCGGGAGGATTATTCTGTCAAACTGACACGATTTGTTATTGTGCAGGAAGTTTGAGACGTATAACCTGTTCGAAGTACGCATTGTATTCGATTTGATTATTTTGTGAGTAAATTTTAATATTAGGATCAAATAAATATTTTATTGGCAGTCGGATTTGTTTGTATTAACCTAGCTGAAAGTCATCTCCATGAAAACAACATCAATTTGACGAAAGTTATGTATTGCGTTTCCTAGTGAAGTTACTCTAGTATAATCGATTTTGTATAATCGAAATTATACAAGATAACTTAACTAAATTCAGCCTTCTGATTGGTTGAGATCGCTACGAAAAAAATAATCAATGTTATTTAAGAAAATGTTTTCTTCAAAAACAATAGATTTTACTTTATTTAATAACTAATAATTTCATTATGGCAGAAAAGAATTTTCTCTGGAAATAGTATACAGAGCGATATAAATTGTTTGGACATAACTTTAGAGGTTCATTAATTATACAATTTGGAGTAAAAGATAATAACATCAAGGGTTTCTGATATAATGGGAAAAAACTATTTATTTAGAGTACATTAAATTTAGTAACACTGAAAACATAATAAAAACAATTTAAAGTCACAATAACTCTCCAAAGTGATTAACATCAAGCTATACAAATTTCATGATTAATTAAACAGGTAGGTTATGCCCACACCTTTTAGACCACCCTGACAAATGACAAAAATATTAATTATAATTCCTCGTTCCAATAGTTGAACACAATTAATAACTCCGAAAACATCCTACTGATTCCATACTGGTGTTCCGAATTAGTTTTGGTTATAAGTCAAGTACAGCTTTTTTAAGTAAAATTAAAATATCCATTAACATATCGTACCTGTGGTACCAGAACTGTAGAGATAAATAAACTATTATCCTTAATGTCAAGTGGAAGTAAGGTAGCAGTTAGATGAGGAAGTAAGGAAATTCATGAAACTATATAGTAGGTACTAGGGCATTTTTTACTGAGACATATTTGTCTTTATGTTTCTAAACACGTTGTTTAGGTGATATCCATAAGTAATTATTTTCTATAAACACCTTGACGAAATGAATAGAAAATTATATGGCGCAATATATCGACTTATCATGTATACACCCATTCGAAGTAACATACTATTCTTTTATTAATTTTGCACCTTTCCTTTAAGGCGTCTTCGTAAAAGTTATGCACATTTTATGAAGCTTTTCATATAATCCTGGGGTGGTCAACAAAAAAATTTGTGAAACTGGTCGATGTCGAAAGCAATATTTCAACAGGTTGTGATCACTTCTAGAGGGCTTTGAATTAAGTGAGCATAATTGGCTTTAAAATAATTTCGTTTTCTAAAAGAAATGTATAGGACTAGGGCTTAGACACAGACAATATTGGTTCACGTTTTATTAGAACTGAAATACCTCATATATTTGGGTGGGGACACAATTGTGAGGAGCCTCACTGATGTAGTAGACTTTCAGAGAAGTTGCGAAAAAAAAAGGTTAAGAACCTTAACCTATTAGTAAATTACAAAATGTAAAGAACAGATAAACATCATCTTTAATATTTTATATTCTTGTCCGTCTCAGTTAACCTTTAATTTTTAAAAGCAGTAAGAAACATTACACGACATAATATAACTAATATAAACTTACTTTGTTGTACTATCTATTGTGTTTATGGACACTATACTGTTTCTAGAAATGCCAGGCAAAAAGAAAAAGAAGGCCAAAAATGCCAAGAATGGTGAAAAGAAGAAATCGAAAAAGGGGGGTCGCAAAGCTGGTGGAGCTGGCGGCGGTGGAGGTGGAGGGAGAGCGAAAAGTGCCCGCTACACTGTCGATATTTTCAACGAAGCTGCTATGGAGAACGCGTATACAACGTGCCACAATGTGCAAGACCTATTAAGATGGCGTGGATTTCCTTGGCCAGATGCCCAAAAAAAGAAGAAAAAGGGCAAGAAATAATTGTTAAATGGAGGTGTTGAAACCTGTGACATTTATTGGAAAAATATGAATTAATTAAAAATGTTTACTAGTCGTTTTAAGTTCCTTTTTGTTCTCTTACGGATTTAAAAATACAAGAGAAAGGAAATCCAACTTCGTATTTGTTCTGTAGACGTCGCACTACAACAATGAAATCAATATCAATTTCCAGTTAGTTGCTGTGTTCAAACATGCTTTTGATATTTGATTTTGAATGCTTTGCAGTTAATTAATAACTATTAATTATTTAGAGCTATGTAGAGTGCAACGTACTCTTATTTTTGAAATCTATAATTATAGAACGCAGAATGTACTACATAGCACCTATAAAACTCGATATAGAACTAGCGTAGTTCTATATTTATGTTATACTTATTGGTAAATATTCCTATTAGTGCAATTGTGCTTTTTTCTCATAAGGTGTCACCTTTTTAAAAACATAATTTTCAGACTTAAAAGCGGATTTGAACTTACATTTTCTTATAAAAGTAATCAATAAAATTATAAAAATGTGTTGTTATAATCTATCTTAAAACGATATTATATTACTTTATTTTTCTCCTAAACAGGTATCAATATTATCCAATAATGTTTAGCGTAATTGTAAAATAGTAGCGAAAGAATAACTTTCCATTGTTTTCTCAATAATCTTAGTTTTTTGGTGAAAATACACAATTTTGGATTGATATCATCTACTCCTTACTACCCATGTAACATGTACATGAATAGACCATCATTTATGTATATAAAATTAAAAGAAATGGATGGAATGATTCGATTATAACGAGTTTGCCAATTGTATTAATTGTCTTATTTCAAAAGCGTCTAAAACATACAGATACGTATGTTAAATAGTACAAGAGTTGGAGCATGTATCGTGACTTTTTTTGGATCCACAAACCATGGATTACCGATTGTTGCCGATTTTAAACTTTATGCATACTTCTTTCAACTAAGACAAATAAAATATATCTTTGCTACATCACATGGTCCTTGATTTGCAAAAGCCCATAAACTGTATTCTAACTCATTCAGCGCCTGTATTTTACCCAAACAAATTCGAGCAGGTACAGTGGTCCATTCCAAAAAGCAGCAGAACACCGCGGGCCAACTTCGAAAGTTTACTTGTTCCACTGCTACGGCGCTGCAAAGCTACGTCACTAACGCTCTACAATATTTTGGCTTTTCTCTAAAAGTTATGCAGTTATTTGCAAGTTAGGCAATTTTAAAAAATTTAAAAAATATGACTATTGTAAGTCATGTTTTTTCGTTAGAAGATTTTGCAGCTAATTTTGTTGTTAATATCAATCTTTACTAATGGTTGTAAGTGAAATCATTAGTTGTGTCATAGCATGTTAGTTATTTTTCATTAAAAATCATTTTATTTATATTTATATTTAATATCTTCTACCAGCTCAGCAATAGTTGCTATTCATGGTACAGTTAATTGGGGGTTGTCATTGTAGATTGCACTAGTGGTGCTAAGTGCACCTTTCACTAAATTTAAACACTGTATGTCAGTATTGTTTATTGTTCATGCTCGCTGAACGAAAATTTATTCACTGTCACTATCACTTACTAGTAGGTCTATTGGTAACTTCCGCTTCAGTCTTTTATGAATTGATTTAGCACCTAGTCCATAGTGTGTTGCACCACTACATTGGTTGATGTTGTCGTAGAATTTCCTAGATCTGTTATTTATGAAATCTTGTATTGTTGGGATGCCCAACTCCCTGTGTAGTTGTGTGTTTCTAACGAACCATTCAGCATTCGTGATAATACGGAGCACTTTATTTTGCAAAACCTGTAGTTTGCGCAGGTTTGTTTTTGATGTTGTACTCCAAATGCAGCAGCCGTAGGTGAATATCGGACGGATGATTGCAGTGTATATAAGTATTCCACATTTAGTCTTAAGTAAAGATCTCTTATTTAGGATTGTATACAGCATGCTGAGTCTTGCGTATGATTCTGTCAGCTTCTTGTTAATGTGGAGGCTCCATGTTAATCTCCGATCCAGATACATGCCAAGATATTTAACAGCGCTATCCTTAGGGTTCCATGGAATTGGGGTGTTATCAATTGTTATATTGGGTGGATCCGTGGGTCTGCGGAGCGTAAAAATTTTGCATTCACATTTGTTAGCGTTTATAGTAATGCACCAGCGTTTAAACCACTCTGTTAGTTTATTTATGCCTACTTGGAGAGTTTCTTTTGCTTGATATATGTCGGTATTTTGCGCTATTATTGCTGTATCATCAGCATACATCGCAAGGTCATTATTAGGGATGGTTGGGATATCTGACATAAAGGTGTTAAATAGGATTGGTCCCAGAATTGAGCCTTGAGGAACTCCTGATTTAATTTGTCGTGGGGTGGACAAGTACGATCCAATCCTTACCTGGAAGCTTCTGTTGGTAAGAAATGACTTTACAGTTTGCAGTAGGTATGAGGGAACGTTCATTTTTAGCAGTTTATATATTAGCCCGTCCGTCCATACTCGGTCGAAGGCTTGTGCAACATCGACAAATGCGATTAGCGTATGAATTTTGTATTCAAACCCTCGTTCAATAATTTCAACAAGTCTTAGAACCTGGTGGTTAGTGGAATGCCAGTTTCTAAATCCAAATTGCATTGGAGGTATAGCATTGCGATCGTCCAGAAATTTAATCAAGCGTCTGTGAATGACTCGCTCTAGAAGCTTAGATACAGTCGATAGTAAACTTATTGGTCTGTATGCTGTTGGATCATTGTGGTTCTTCTTGGGTTTAGGAAACATCAGGACGTGCGCTAGTTTTCATGCTTTTGGAAAGTATGTTATTCGTAAACAAGCGTTAAAAATTGCCGTTAGATAGGCTACTGCTTTAGGGGGAAGGTTTTTTAGCACGATGTTAGGTATCTTGTCTTTTCCAGGGGCTTTATTGGTTTTCAACTTTTTGATATATTCTTTGACTTCCGCTGGAGAGGCTGGATCTATTGGTGTAATATTGTTGTTGTCATTGGTGTTAACTTCACGTTGTACTTGTTCAATATGGTCCACGTTGTTTTGCTCAAAGGTGGTGGTGAACACTTGCTCCAAATGTATGGCGAACACTTCGCTTTTCTCCTGATCTTCGGTATATGCTTGACCGTTTACTCGAATCGTTGGTATTGTTTGAGGTTGCCGAAGAATTTTCTTGGTAGCTCTCCACATGTTCGGGTCCCCTGGATCTAAATTTTCAATATAGTAGTTGTAAGATTGAATTTTGTGATTATCCAATTGTTCTTTGACTATTCTTATTAACTGATTTAGTCTGGCTTTGGTTGCTGGATCCCGTGTTCTTTGCCATAGTCTTCTTGTTCTGTGTTTTTCCTTGATTAGGTTGAATATTTCAATTGGGGGGGTTAAGTAATTAAAGTATTTACGCGATCGGTTGGTGGTGGTGGCATTGCAAACTGCTTGTGTTACCTTTTCATTAAATCTTTCAATTGCATTATCAATGTCATCCGGTGATGTTAGATTAACTGGACATATCAGAGATGTTTTCATGAATGCTTGGAATATGTTCCAGTTTATTGGGCCATTTATTAGTTTGGGAATTTTAGGGTATTGTTGGATTGTGCAGCCTAATGTAATAATTACTGGGAGATGGTCTGAATCAAGTTCAGTTACGACCAGTTGGTTGATGGGTGTGGTTAGGTTTTTGTGGAGAACTATGTCCAAAATGTCAGGAGAATGATCTACTCGATAGGGATAATAGGTATAATCTGTGGGTGCTGCAATTTGAATTGCCAATTCTGATGCAAGATTCTCAAGTTTGGAGCCATTAGGGTTTGTTTTCCTGCATCCCCAGTTGCTGTTTTTGCAGTTAAGGTCACCAATTAGAACAGTGGGCTCTGTGCCTGTAAATATGTTTTGCAGTTCTATTTTTTGAAGTTTTTTATTTGGTGGTTTATATCCTGATATTATTTTTATTATGGTATTGTCTGTTGTTTTCATTTTAATTGCTATCGCTTCTATGTTGTTGACATCGTGCAAGTCATGTATTGTAACTAAAAGGTTATTTTTAGCTATTATTGCCGCACCGCCCCAGCCTATTCCTGTTTCTCTGTCTTTTCTGAAGATCCGGTATCCAGGTATCATGAATTTTTCGTTTGGGGTAAAATGTGTTTCTGTGACACTAATAATGTCTATATTATGTCTTGCAATAAATGATATAAATGTTGACCTTTTGTTTTTTAGTCCATCTGCATTCCAGTTGGCTAGTGTTAACTTTTGTAGATATTTTTGATTATTTCCCGCCATTGAACAACATTGGGATTATTGACATTATTGCGGTTTTTATTTGATCAATGTATGGTGTTAATAGTTGTAAAATAGTGTGGATAATGTTTGTAATAATAGGATTAAGGTTTGTTGTTTGAGGAGAGTCATTTGTGTTATTGGTCACGGTTTCGGCGTATGTGCGATTTGCGGTAACATTTCCAGTTATGGATGCGTTAGGATTGGTTGGTTTGATTCTAGGAAAGTTCTGTGCTGATTGGTAACGTTGGGAGGTGTTTTTGCTAAAAGATTTAATATAAGGGCATCCGCCATAGTTGGCCGTATGCTCGCCCCCGCAATTAACACAACCTGGTTTGGCTTCCTTGGATTTTTGGCAGTTGCTGTAATGATGGTGTTCTTTACATTTGACACATCGAGGTGGGAGATGGCAGTAGTTCTTTGTATGCCCCACTCTTTGACAGTTGGTGCATTGTGGTGTTTCGTTACTTCTACGCCGCGGTTCCACAGCAACCACGCATTGTAATAATCTGTTTAAATTGAGTATTTCTTTGGCTCCTTCAGTTTTTTTAAGTTCGATTGCAATAATGGGTATAGGTATTTTCTTTGTATTTTGTAACCTGGTTACCTTAATCACCGGATACTTCAGTTGAAGCAACTCAGCATATATTTCCTCCTTGGTGATAGAGACTGGAACATTTCTCATTACTACTGACATATTTGCATTTTCTGGTAGTTGATATGTATAATAGTTTACTTTATTTTGATCATAAAATTTAGTAAGTGCTCTGTAGTCATCTGGGCTGCTTAAATTAATCTTTAGTTGAGTGCCTCTGTAGGTTGTGGTAAAGTCGGCCTTTTTTATAACTTCTTTGATATCCTTAATTATATTCTGATGATGCGTGCCATTTGGGAGAAATATTGGTGGAACTTTTGATGTTTCAATTGTGGTCGTTTCTTTATTTTGGAGCGGAGACTCACTAGAATTAGTCTGAGAATTTTCTGGGGTATTCTGCAGCGTATAAAATCGATTTTCGGAGAGCAGGGTTTCGTTATTAAACATGTAACGTTTGTTAATGTCATCATCTGGTGAAGAAAGGCCGCGTTTTTTAGAATTACTTTTGCTAGGGTCATTACTATCAATGTCCATTGTGGTGGCATTAGCTTCTTTGTAAATTAATGTTGGTGGCTTTATCTGTACTGGTGGCAATTCTGGCATTTTTCAAAATATTTCTACTTACAGTTATATGTTGAATTGCACTGGTTAACACGCATGTGGGATTGTCCGCTATCTACTCGATAGCGCGTAGATAGCGGCTGGCGGTCACGTACCTGACCTATTCGGTCAAGTTATGCGTTTATCTCGTTATAGTTTACGGTTAACAAACACTTATAATTTTAGTAATAGTTGTTGCTAAATTCGCTTCACTATCTCACACAACGTCCGATCGGCACGGTTCACGTTGTCGAACTCCAAAAATCATTTTAAAAGTAACGTTTCGCTATTTAATATAGCTTCTTCAGACTTGATACAATTTGTTTATAACAATTTAAAAAAAAATTTTGAGACACATTTAAAAGGCACAAAATTTTTTAGCTAGAAATAAGAAACATTTTGTAAGTTAGATTTGTGAAACAATAAAATCCTCTGTTTTTTTATCTTTTGTTTTGTTTTTTCTTTTTTAATATTTATATATGTTCCAAGTCATAAAATGGTTATAGTTTTATACTATTAATTTCAGTTTTAAAATGGTTCAAGAATAGTGTAAAAATGTATTTCACCATTTGGTATTTTAAGTAGTTTGTGGTTATCTAAAAAAGAAACATTATTTTTTATTAAAATTATTTAAGATATACTCTATTCACTATAGTCCCGGATTGTAAATGTCAAAATCCAATTAAAAACAATTCTTTATATCATGGTTAATACTTTTAAGTCAAGCTATGGGTAACTAGAAACAATTAATTGAGCTACTAATGTCAAAACTATAAATTATAGGTTATATTTTGCACTGACTTAAGCAAAAATTAATAAAAGTTGCCAGGTAACAAAGACGCAAATTTTCAAAATTACGCTTTTGCGTTGTCCAACCTAGTAGTAACAAAAAAACCAATCAAAATTCAATAGTGCTACCATAAAACGTCATTTTTGACAATCCGGGACGGTAGTGAATGGAGTATACTTAATTAATAAAATAACTTACTTGGTTAGTTGTTTGAATTTATCTCTTTTTTTATTTCCATTCTTTTTCCTCTTTCTTAGACCTGTTATAGATGTTTAATAGGTAAGGAAAGTTTAAATTATGTTATAAATTATTTCTGGTGTTATTAATTTGGTATTTCTGTAAAATTTAATAGTGTAGGTTAATAAAAAACGGGATTGGTGTTTTTGATTATATAATTAGTTCATTTTCAATTTTAATCATGGTTTTATCAATGTTAATTTAACCAAGTTTATTACCCTTTTTAAGTTAAATGGTTGATTTCGTATTTTTATTTTGATTTTCAAATTGCTGTTATTTGTAATTTTTTCTTTAGTATTTTACTTTTTTCTCATTTGCGTTGGTGTTCTTCCACCCTGGTTTTGAGGTTTTTTAAGTTGTTTTAATTTCTCTATAAGTATTTTAGATACAAAGGAGTCCTTTATTTTGTATTGTTTTCACTTGGTTTGTTGTTTTTTTATAAGTTTCTTGTTTTTTTATTGAACCATGTGATCCCGAAACAGATGGTTCAATAAAAAAAACAAGAAACCTATAAAAAAAACAACAAACCAAGTGAAAATAATACAAAATAAAGGACTCCTTTGTATCTAAAATACTTATATAGAAATTAAAACAACTTAAAAAAACCTCAAAACCAGGGTGGAAGAACACCAACTCAAATGAGAAAAAAGTAAAATACCAAAAGAAAATTTACAAATAACAGCAATTTGATAATCAAAGTAAAAAAACGAAATCAACCATTTTAACTTAAAAAAGGTAATAAACTTGGTTAAATTAACAATGATAAAACCATGACTAAAATTAAAAATAAACTAATTATATAATCAAAAACACCAATCCCGTTTTTTATCAACCTACACTATTAAATTATACAGAAATACCAAATTAATAACAGCAGAAATAATTTATAACATAATTCAAACTTTCCTTACCTATTAAACATCTATAACAGGTCTAAGAAAGAGGAAAAAGAGAGGAAATAAAGAAAGGAAATAAATTCAAACAACTAACCAAGTAAGATATTCTATTAATTATCTTTAATAATTTTAATAAAAAATAATGTTTCTTTTTTAGATAACCAAAACTACTTAAAATACCAAATGGTAAAATCCAATTTTACACTATTCTTAAACTATTTTTAAAACTGAAATTAATGGAATAAAACTATAACCACTTTATGACTTGGAACAAATATAAACATTAAAAAAGAAAAAACAAAACAAAAGGTAAAACAACAGAGGATTTTATTGTTTCACAAATCTAACTTATAAAATGTTTCTTATTTCTAGACAAAAAACTTTTGTGCCTTTTAAATGCGTGTGTCTCAAAATTTTTTTAAATTGTTATAAACAAATTGTATCAAGTCTAAAGAAGCTATATTAAATAGCGAAACATTACTTTTAAAATGATTTTTAATGAAAAATAACTAACATGCTATGACACAATTAATGATTTCACTTACAACCATTAGTAAAGATTGATATTAACAACAAAATTAGCTGCAAAATCTTCTAACGAAAAAACATGACTTACAATAGTCATATTTTTTAATGTTTTAAGTTTTATTAAATAATACAGCTGTAACAAACAATTAATAGTTAGGCAATTTTGTGCACATCTACACGATGACAGCTTTCATTAAAAAAATATCGAAATCCCGATGGAGGTCTCAAAATAGATGTTAAAAGAAAACGTTTCACGTTTTAAATATATAGATTGGTAGAGCTATTCTATAAAACATTTTCTGATTGAAGATTGTAATGTAGATCCTACAATGAGAAGAAACAAAAAATTAAAATAGTAGGATGAGACTGACATACATCTGTAGAGAATTGGTTAGATTTCGGACAAAATAACTGACAATACTCAGTGACAGATGAAATATTTTTTTTTATTAATGACAACTCATTGTGTTTTAAAAACCCTGACAACGTTAACAGGTGTACAATCTCAACATCCTCCCACCTAGGTTAACAGAACAGTTGGAGTTAAAGGTAAGAGAGCACTTAGAGTGTCCTATACATTTTAGATAGATGGCACATCCATGGAAAACCTTGAAAATGTTTAAGATTAGGCCACCAAACGAACAGCAATTATTAAGTAAAATTAGGCAAAACTAATTTTACTGAAAGTCGTAGGACACTCATTAATGACCAATAGAAAAAGTAGTTCACGAGCCCTAACCAAGGCAACAACAAAATTTCTTGGAAATTTTTTGTAGGTAGACCAACCTAACTGTGAGAGTTTGTGTCGTTACGATTTTCTTACCGAATCTGCATACGAGCATTAATTCATATCCGAAAATGATTTTTCGTGCATTCCAACCACGTCCTTATTTGCCCTCGCGTCTCGCTCGGGCAAATTAATACGACGTTGTTAGAACGCACTCACAAAAATTTCTGGAAAGAGTTAAAGCTCTTATGAGATTATATGTGATAAGCACTTCAGGGCCATAATGTTAAGAAGGACTAAGTTGTCAAGGTGTTATTATACAGTCGTTTTACAAACTGAAAACTGCCAACTCAAAGTCAATTTTACACACTGTCGTAGATAATAGTATATTGTGCAACTTGTTACGATATTTTTGGAGCGTCCCCCGTAGTATTGAACTTTTGGCTAGCTGAATTCTGAACTTGAATATTTATGGTTGGCTCTTGTCAATTTTTGCATGCTCTAAACTAGGTATAATTAGCTGTATCTTATTTTTAATTATTTGCCTATAATTATCAAGCAGTTTGGTAAGCAACTCCTCGAATAATTACCCATATTTTACTAATTAAATTTATTTTGGTCGTATTCCTACAGATATTTGTATATGGCGCTTAGGCAACCCCTGTTACAAATTCTTCTACACTATTCTATTTGTTGCTAGATAAAGGATATCACTTGTTGCAGTCACAATTTTTCAGGCTGTTTTTTTCGCATCTTCTGGCCCAAAAATTTTGATAACTGGTAGTTGGTGGATTTTTGAGGTCTTTCCCATTTTAAACTTGGTGCAGGCTGCTGGTGCCTCGGCCGTGTGCTTGAATTTTTGAGCTAATTAGTATAGCTCAGCTCCGTTTTGATTTCTCGGAGGATCTGAAAAAGCACATGTGCCCTTAAAACGTTCGTATTTGATTTGGTTATACGTACGTCCTTCGCAACTGCGGATTCGTCTGAGGCCAGCATTGCTTCTGCCCTTTCTTCTGGCTCAATTCCAGCGTGAGGTAAGATAAGGCCAGTTTCTTCTTATTTGGGACTTATTTGGGGCATTGTGCGTTATAGCCATTTACTGCCGGATGCCATTCATTTACTGTGGGACTCCATTCCCTGTGGGATTCGATTTGCTGTGGATTTCGATTTACTGTGGACTTGGATTTATTGTGGGATGCCATTTCCTGTCGGCTACGACCTTGGGAGAGTTCGGACGCTTCCTGCGAGAGGTTGAACTCCCCCCTGAAGAGGCTTAGCACTCCTTGTTCAGCTGCACTCTGCGGGCATCCATACCGTGGATTTGGGCCCCTGTAACCATCGAATTGTCAAGGAGCTTCACAAATTCCCTGGTAGCTACGCTGGAGGGATAGCACTGCACTCACCTGTGATACAATCGCCGCCTCCTAGGTCCGCTGGGCCTCTCGTTGTGTCTGCCGAAACCTCCATCGCTTCTGTCGTCCCCGGCCTTCCGCACGCCACAGGTTAGAAACCGACATGTTTTTACTACAGGCAAGAAACTGATATAGCTATTTGCGCCTGGTGTATTTTATAGATAGTTATTGGAATCTCGTCTCATTAATAGTTAGGACATGTGCGATAATTTTTGGCATAGCAACGCTTCGTCTAGTTAAGTTATTAGTGCATGCTTTTGTATAGATCTGATGCGTTATTATAATAGGGCTTTTGCAAATTTCGAGCATCCATTTTGTGCATTTGAGTGAGCTTTATCGAACCTTTAATCGGGCTTACCTGTCTTTGTGAAGGCAGCTCTGCGGTTTGTTTAACATACAGATATCTATATCTACTTTCGCCGGCCGCCGCGCCCCATCGAGCTCCCCTGCAAATCGTATGTTAGATCTTTCGTTTAATTACTTCAGATTTAGGGTTGTACTTACGGCTCGTTGTCTGCGGTTTGTTTAGTATACAGCTAATTATATTTATTTTCGTCGCCATTTGCTGTCAGCCGTCTGAAGTTTGCCGCGTCGTTTCGATGTTGATAGTGGCTAGAGTAGCGACGTCGGTAGCCGATTGCCTTACTTAGGAGTAGCGTGAGCCCGTTAATTATTTTGTCGGAACTCTGTTTGCGGCGTTCGCGATCTTTCCGCGTTATTGTCCTTTATTCGCGAGTTTACGTAGGTACAAGTTTGCCGAAGGTTTATTCAAGCGATTGCTTTAGCGTTCATTTATGCACCAGATGTATTTCCATTAAGAAAACTGCTCTGTGAACTATATGGCCATATACCCTCGTAGTTTTGACATTAGAAATTTTGGAGTAATTACTTTAGGATCTTACTGAGCTGATATTCGGGGTTTCACATCAGCTGAGCGCTTGCATAACCTGGCCCTGCTATTTCCTGCCTCACAGGGATTATTTAATTTATTTTTTTTAATTTAATACCCGCTACGCTCCGTTTTAACCGCGCAATGTTTTAATGTGTTAGCCCATTCTCAGGTCATAGTCATTGCTGCTCGTGGGCTACTATTTGCTTGATATTTATATTTATATCTGTTTTTTTTTTATATTTATTATTACGTGTCGCATACTGTGTGTTTCCTTTGGTGTTGCTGGAAATATTGCCTGCTGTAATTTATATATATACTTGTGTTAGCCTTGTACTATAGTACGCACCAATATATTTAAAATAAAGCTGTGATCTATTCATTGGTTGTTGGTTTGTTTATTTTTGACTTGCTGGTTTTTATCCTCGACCTTGTGTAAGGTCCGGCACAAGGAATTGGATCTGAGTCTAGGACCTGGCGCCCACTCCGTTTTTTTTGTATTCTCTTTCAGCATAGCTGGAACCCTGCGACCCTCGCGGCGAGCTAGCCCAATTAGGCCGATAGTTACCAGCCGGCAAAATAACTAGTATAACTTTCGCCAAAAGGTAAGGCCGACCGTCTATCTTCCCTGACAAACTAGATATGCAAGTCATACTTTTTTCACGAATTTGCAAGCCCGAGTTTTTTTTAAGGCTTTTTTGGGATCTTCGCCCATCCGCCACGTGAATTTGTTACAGTAAATTACTTAATGTTAAACTTTTAACACGACCAAAATTTCAATTATTTAAATCTTAATTGACGCTTCACTCAAAAATTTCACCAGTACTTTATAAATATTTATATTGTTGGATCAAAGCATGCTGACCACATTTAAGGGAAACGAAATACCCATTAACCTTAACTGCTCCATAAACTGTGTGCGTTGTATATGATGTTTGGTGCACGCAAAAATAATGTGGTTCAAATCTGCCACTTCATATCCACATTTACATTTTGGAGATCTAACAAATTAATTTTATGCAAGTGAGCTGGAAAACAACCGTGTCCAAATTTCAGTCTTGCAACTGTCGAGTAGAAAAATCTGGATATGCTCCCTTGCTTATACCAGCGGGCATAATCCACTCTCGAATGAATCAAAGCATATTGAGTCATTCTTCCACTGTAAGACAATCGCCATCGAGTGTTCCAGTTGCGTCTGGGAATATCTGATTTGGCCAAAACGATTAGGTCTTGGCCAGACATGTTATTGTGGTCAATGGTATTTTATGCACTGCTGCCTTAGCTAGCTTATCTACCTTTTCATTAGGTTGAATATTCGAATGTCCTTTTATCCAGAAAAAACGTACTTCGACCCCTTTAAGTTCAAGAAAACAGTGCAGTACACTTTGAGAATCAGACATAATTACAACATTGTTAGCGTTAAGAGTACATGCATACTTAATCGCTTCTAAAATTGCTTTCGTTTCGGCAGAAAATATGGACAAGTTGTTATTTAACTTAAATTGTTTTTGGATGTTATTGGTTGCATCATAATATGCGCCTCCACATCCATCTTTAGATTTTGAGGCATCAGTATATATAACTGTTGCGTTTGATAAACGGTCCAATGTAGACAGATAAACCAGTTTATCGTTATATACATCTCCGTTATACGGCGGAAATACAATTTTAACTGGTCTAAGATATTGAAAAAATCTTTCTGTTGGGAATTTAGCTTTGGGAATTACCTCATCGAAAGACGACACATACCTGTAAGCTTCCACTAGAGGTGGCGATGATCTTTTCGCCCAGAACCTATTCACCAAATCCAAAACCGAAAGGGTGTGAATATTGTTATATATAGTATTTGAACTGCTAGTTTTCAGTTTTATAACATATTTAACAGCCATGAACTGTCGACGTAAATTTAATGGAGGTTCTTCCGCTTCTACGTGCAACGCTTCAATTGGTGTAGAACTCATTGCCCCAACACAAATACGAAGAGTCTTATTTTGAACAACCTTAAGGCGATTTAATTGTCCATTACTAGCGGAACCAAACAAAATACAGCCAAATTCGAGATGCGAACGAATGCATGTCTTATAAAAGTTGCGTGCGATTGTAACATCCGCTCCCCATCTAACTTTTGTCATCATACGAAGAAGGTTCAAATACTTCTCACATTTTGCAGTAATGTAATTGATATTTTGAGCCCAATTTAACTTATTGTCGATTATGAATCCTAGGTATTTAACGGATTCTTTAATTGGAAGCTTAATATCTCCTAAGATAATGGAATTTTATGGAAGGTTCCTGTGTCGAGAAAAAAATACCACATTCGTTTTTTGACTAGACAACTCGAAACCATTACGCTCTAACCACTTTTGTGTATGACTTACTGCCACCGAGAGGTTACTTTTGAGATAATCCAAAGATTTGTGAGACGAAACTATGCATATGTCATCAGCATATTGGATAGTTTTAACAGACGAATCAAAAATTTTGTGAAACTCAGCCGTATACAAATTGAAAAGAGTAGGACTCAAAATAGAGCCCTGAGGCAGACCTATTGATACAATTCTGGGACCTATTAATTGATTTTTTTCTATAGCACATGTTAAAGTGTGCTTTTATCAACTCAAAACAAAAGGTCAAGTTTTACTTTAACAGCAAGGGTAGATAAAGTAGCACTTTAACATCAAGGATAGATAAAGTAATTTAATTTTCTAACTTTTGTTTAAATTAAATATGACAGCTTCGTATTATCGTAGCAACCCAATCTAGCTACTGACATTTTGAAATGTCATTATTTCTTTTAAAATTGTTAAAGTTCTTGCTATAGAAAAAAATATTGTATTATACACGACGATAAAGTTATTTCTATCCACTCTTGAATCATTAACGTCTCGACTTCGTCTCGACGTTAAACGATTCACTCGTGGATAAAATTTAACTTTATCGTCTTGTATAATAAATTACTATTTATTAGTCCTGATATACAACCTGCGATCTCTAAATAAGTTTGTTATATTCCGTGCCACAAACATTGGCAAACCTAAAGATATTAATTTGTTTTCCAATTTATCCAAATTTACACAGTTGTATGCATTTTTAATATCCAAGAAAATCGTGCTTAGATAATGGTTATAAGAAAAACTTCTTTGAATTTCTATGATAAGATCGGTTACAGCATCGATAGTACCCATTGATTTACGAAACCCATCTGCCATCCACCATTCGAGTCGCCTCTTAATCATTTTCTCATATGTTTTAAGCACACACGATAATAAAGATATAGGTCGATAGGATGCTGCTTGAGTAGCATCGCAATCAGGCTTTAGAATAGGAACAACCACAACATTCTTCAAATCCTGGATTATTACACCCTCTACCCACATGGAATTAAAAACTGATAATAGCACTTGCTGAATATTTGATGGAAGTTGATTAATCAAAACATAAGGCATGTTATCAAACCCTGGGGCACTGTTTTGGGGAGTGCTTAGTGCTTGTTGGAGTTCTAACATTGAAAACGGAATACTTAAAAAATTATCACTATCAGAATTCGAGGAATAAGGTAATAGGTTACTGGCTGAAGGGGGTGTCAAAGTTTGAAGAAGACTTGGAATCCAGTCCTCGTTTGTGTTTTTCACATGTACTCTAATCTTCTGAAATTTCCTAATCGACTGCCAAATGTCTTTACAAGGTGAATCTTTATTAAGACTGTTGCAAAATGAAAGCCAACCTTGTCGTTCCTTTTTCTTTAAAAACCTTTTTGCATACGCAAACGTTTCTTGGACTTTGATGAAATTTTCTAGAGTTGCGTTATCTTTATACTGTTTTAGTACCTTTTTACGTTCCTCTACAATTTTGGAACAATCCTCGTCCCACCATGGCGGTGGTGGTTTTCCTTTAATGAGTGAGGGTTTCAGTTTTTTAAATGTATTTTCCGCAGCCTCCTCCATGATGTCTCGGATGAATATAAATGTGTCTTGCGCTGAGCGTAACTGAATGTTGTCAATATCCGAGTATCTTAAAAGGTAGTTGTGATAGGATCGTAACTTGTTTGAATCAATTTTCCATTTTCTGCTTGGATAAATTGTTTTATTTCCAATATCACTTGTCTCCAACGAAATGAGAATCGGAAAATGATCGGAACAGTAGGTATCCTCTAAAACATTCCAACAGATTTTTGGGGCCAGAACCGGTGAAGTTAAGGTAATGTCAATAGCTGAAATATTTTCATTTGGTCTGTTTATTTTTGTTGGGGAACCGTCAAGGTTATGGTTATCGATTGACTTTAAGAGTATGTTTCCAGGATTTTCGGACTTAGACGAACCAAAGAAGGTGTGGTGAGCATTGAAATCTCCACCAAAAATAAACGGGGAGGGAGCCTGTGAGAATAAACTATTGTAATCGTTGTAGCTTAAGTTTGCATGATTTGGACGATAAATCGAAATAAACGATATCTTTACTTGCGGTAGAAATACACCACATATATTGACATTATTCATTTTATTTGGAAAGTTAATGGGTGTAAAGGAAATAGTTCTGTTGATTAATATTGCGGCGCCACCATAACCGTCATTGCGCTCACATCTCTGAATATTATAGTTTTTTAAAGATATTTTATACTGAGGCTTAAACCAAGTTTCACTAATTAAGGCTACGTCGATGTTATATTCTACAAGTAACTTTTCTAAATTTTTCCTTTTAGCTGGGACAGATTGAGCATTCCACTGAATGATATTTAAATTAAAATTAGCCATTATAACTCCAAGAGGTGAAAACTCTCGTTGATGGAAAAACGTAATAGGTAAGCGATAAAGATGAGAAGACATAGACAGACATTTTAAACAATTACATTGGAAGACTCCGATGCTTATCCCTGAGTATCTGTGTAACCATCTGTTTCATCTTGCGATGAATGAACTAAGTTGACCTATTTCATACTCAGAGTTTTTATTAATCTTTTTTATCAATCGTTTTAGCCGTGATTTTAGGGTATTTGAATTTACAACACGAATGCCCTTGACAATTAATTCTAATAGCGATTCTATGTCAGACGTGAATGCCTTAGCAACTGTTAAAACATCTTGTTTGCCTTTGACGATTGTTAGGAATTCGCAAAATTTTTCAAAATTAATCACTTCAATGTCGTCGTCAAAAAATTTTTTAAACTCAGAGTATGAAGTACTATCATCTAAGATTGCGTTTTCCTTTAATCTTTTGGATTTCCGTTTAGTAAACTCAAATTTCGATGTTGAATCTTTACTTTGCTCTACAGGGTCTTCTTGTTTATCATTTACTGAAACCTCATCTAGAGATATGATATCTGATTCTGTAGATGAGGGACCTATTGCTTAGTTCGTTGAGTTTCATATTGGATCTAACTTCCTGCGTGCTATTATTTACTACTGACGTTTGTTCTGGGTCCCTATGAATATCGGCAGTAGTGTTTATCACGTTATTGTTGTAAGATAAAGTTGGACACTTAGTAGCAATGTGTCCTATTTTTTCCCACGTAAAACACCTAATTTCGTCCGTAGTAAAAAAAATTCTAAATGAATTTAGTTTATATTGAACTAAGATAGACTCTGGTAAGACATCATTTTCCTCGAGGATAATATAAACCTGTCTGCGGAACCTAAGGACGTGTTTATACTCTTGTATATTCAGGCCAGCTCCTATAAAATTGATAAGAGACACAGTTTTTAAACCTAAACGTTTTATTTCTTTCTCTATTACTTCGTGCGGCAGGCACGAGGAAACATTAGAAATAACTATGCGTTTAGCTGGTGACAAAAATCTACGAGCAGGAATAAAGGATTCGTTTATTGTTATGCCACCCTTGTTGGAAATAAATAAATTAACTATTTCTTTTGACGCTAAATAGATGCAAATCCTGTTAGAAACACGAGAGGCAAAAATCACGTTTTTTGGTCCAACTAACTCCCCAACTGCAATGATGATCATTCTTTTGGGTATTTTCGATGGCATCTAAAATAATAGTTTGCTCACGATCGGGAAAAATAAATTTAGAACTGCTAAATTCCTTAACAACAGTCGCAAAGGACTGTGTATTTGTATTTACTGTTACAGACTCAGTTGAAGTACTACCTGTCAAAACAGTTTCGTGATCTAGATTGCCTCCATCCCCAGAAGCAATTAGAATATTATTTGCTAGGTTATTCATATAAGGTACAAACTAAACACATCGCACAAATCACGATCTTCGGATACGAAGAACACGACAATGGAGAGAGAGAATTATACAAAAACGAATTCATG
Organism: Agriotes lineatus; assembly: GCA_940337035.1. Classification (NCBI taxonomy): domain Eukaryota; kingdom Metazoa; phylum Arthropoda; class Insecta; order Coleoptera; family Elateridae; genus Agriotes; species Agriotes lineatus. The sequence continues at coordinate 138,967 of CALNHX010001964.1, read as the reverse complement.
GTGCTAGCAATTGTTGCCTTGCCCATTGAGTTGAACTCTATGTAACTGAAACCACCCCCATCGTCAAACCAATGAAGCCTCACTCTGTTTTTTATGCAAATCAGGAAGTGGTTTCTTTTTTATTATTAATATCAAAATATTTTAACTAGCCACCTAATTTAATTCAAAAAGGACTACATGAAGAATATGCAACCTGTATTTCTCTTAAGTGCTTTAAGTTGCCTAACTATCAGGTTCTTCTGATCATTCAAATGTATTATCTTTTAGTATCTAAACTTTGTACTGCTACAGTTGCTTGACACGAATTTTAAAGATATTTGACTCAGAGTGGTTTTCGATATGAAGGAATTGCAATACTTTTTACACTTCGTGTCGAAGTAATGCAAGCTATTTTTTCCGCAACCTAGAAAAGTACAAAATATTCAAAATTTGAGATGATTGATTACTTTTGCTCTCGCAATCATAGAAAATTGTCTCCATTTCAATATGGTTCGGAAAACCTCTCTGATACTCTTTTCAGTAGATCTTTCATAAGACCAATTAGCCTCTCCCACCAGCCACCCATCCAGGATTCTGTTGGAGGGTTAAACTTTCATATGATTCGCTGTACACTTCACTATTCTAACACAGTTTTCCAGTCTACTTTTGAAAATTTATCACAAGTACCTATAAAGTTACTATTGCAATTGCTAAATTTAATCGAAGAATGACCTCTCCTTGCTATAAATCGGCGCAGAGCTTGAAGGAATTCATTAGTGATCAAGGGCACAACTAGCTGAAGATGAAGAGCAAGTACTACACCATATGTAAATACGCAAATTCAAGCTTTTTGTCTGGTTCTAAGGAAAACAAGTCCTGCCAAGTCAATACCCGTAACTTGGAATGCTGCTGCATCACGGACACGTTCAACAGTAAGAGCGATGGCAAGGTTTGCAGACAACATACATCCAGTATCCCAAATCTTTCTTTCAATATGGCAAGTACCTTAAATTCCTGTTACCGCACGAAAACGTTACAACGACATAGCAATCCAGCCCCACAAGCGTGCAAAATAAAATCATACGCTCGAGAGCCGGACTTGCTATCCGCGACACGATAAGACGACATGATCGGGAAATAAACCGAGAATACAAGGCCCCAACCCTGTTAAGATAGCGGCAACAGGAAGGGTTGCTCCAGCTAAAACTCAGCCGCGTGGGCGGGTTCTTTACGACCTTCGAATTAGGGCTGTACTCCGATACGAGAGGTAGATGATGTTAAAATAACGGAACGCCACCATTTTTTTGACTAAACCGGGAAACAACAACCGCAACAGAGGTGAGATTACTTTGAAAATGGAAGTGAGTAAAGTCACCTTGCTACTTTTCCTTGGCAGAGTTTGGTCTGCGAATTACATACAGTATCGACTTACCTTACAACAATAACTTAATGAAGCAGCTGTTCAACTCCTTGCAACTGAAACATACACATAAAACGCATGCACGAAAAGAACTATCGTCCACACTAACTTAACTTGCTTCAACTGCACCCCAAACGGTTAATGTCCACAGCACGAAGAATGCCTAGGATTGCTCACGTAACGAAACAGTTCTATTCCTTCAAACGGGCACTAACGGTTCACGAAACCCACAGAATTATTCAAAGCGGAATTACAAGGTTCATTACCAGTATTTCCCCCGGTCGCAAAGCGATGCGAACCAGGCTAAAAGTCAAGTAAGTTTGTTCTAATTCAAGGACCGCACGGATTCGAAATGCAACTGCGTTGACGCAAGCGCGTAAATACGCCCTATCCTTATCTGACTTAATTAAAGAGCGAGAGGTGGTGCGGAACTTTACAACAAGCTAAGTCGAACTGATTCTACAGTTTATACGAAACTCGCAGGAAACCTTGAAGATAACGAATACGTAGAAATTGATAAGCTGGAGCCTGTTTTGCTGGCAAAACAACAAAGGATACATTCATAAATAAAACTCGATTAATAGGACTACACGGCAGTATTCATACACGTTTTACGCGGAAAGTTTTAAGGCAGGCTTGTACAACAACAAATAGGTGCAAGGAATTCGGTAACCTAAGACTGCTTTACGGACAGAAGGGAACAAAGCTTGAATTGTAACCTACGCCAAAATAAACCTGAATCCGCAATGCGTTAATATTTGAACTGGACTAAGCGGAAATGAATATCTGCAGAATGAAGGTTTAGTAAAATTACCGCTAAATTACGAAATTTTTACTACATAACTCGAAAAAGATACTAAAATCTGAGGAAATAGCTAATCTTGACAATAGTTCTAACACTCCCCTCACTACAAAGAGAGTTCCCTGGAAGTCTCTTAACAAAACAAATGGAACTATTTGACTCGACAATGACTCAACAGGCCAACAAGAAAAAAAACCAGAAATAACAAAAACTAATCGAAAAGCAACTATTTAGATTCCCAATATCGGCAAGAATTCCCTGAAGAGGGTGCGCTGCACTTCACGTGATCCATGCCTTGCATTATTCCCACAAGAGAAAAGTTTCAACCGAAAAGAAAACCAAACAACAAAAGCGAAACAAAAAAAAGAAAGCGAATACAGGAAAATAAATCCAACTTTCAACATCAACCAATACATCCGATAGAAACAACGTTGTACCCCCACAAGAATTACGCGCCATGGCTACTAGGTAAGGTACGAAAGATGTGAAGCGCCAGTGGAAAATACGTAAATTTAAGTCGGACCTGGTGGTTCGCAGAAGGTTAGCATCCATTCCCTGGACCACGGAAGATGGGCGACATTAAACAAGATGTCCCAAAAGGAATGGTAGTCCACCAGGGGTCCACTAAACGACCAAACGACGAAACACCACTCCAACCAACAAAGAAATCGACAGCCTTGCTAAGAGGTTTGACTGTCACTCCAAACTAAGAGAACCGATCATGCCCGAAACAGACATGGCACGTACTGCGACGATAGGCACGAAACACCGGGTCCATGACCATTGTCTAACAGCACGGTTTCGGAAGGTGGAAAAGAAAGATGCGCAAGGGGGTTGGGAATTGTCGCCGGGACACGGATGATAGAACTGACAAAAGAAATTAAAGATACAACAACGAGAAGAGGGTTGTAACCCAATAAGGTCAACCGTAACTTGAATTACGAAAAGTCTAATCCGAGAAAGTAAAATTCGGAAAAATGTCACAAATGCTGGATTGTCAAAATCGGGAAAACGTCTTATACCCGAGAGCAGTTCCGTCCAACAGGCCAATGGAACTCGGGAAGTATTTGTAAAGATTACAAAAAAAAGAAGTCCATGATCTAACTTAAAGGTTACCTGAAGAAAACACGCTGCGCGTCACGGGATCAGCGCATTGTGTAAGCCCCACAGCAGAAATACCAACAGGAAAAAAAAGAACAAAAAGTTGCGACAGAAACTGTCTTGAATTGTCAATGATCGATAGTAAAATAAAAAGAAAACTAAGTCCACCGAAATTCCCAATCGATGACGATGCCGAAAGCCAAATCGACTAAAAATCCACTAAATGCGAGATCAAAAACGACTCCGACACCGAACACCAAAAGAAAATCCGGAAAAACAAAGTTTCCAACAAATGTCAAACATAAACTTCACTAAAGAAACAACATGCGAACAGCACGGCCGTTACTGCCACACGAAGCTCAAAAGCTTTCAACGAAATTGTCCAAAAAGAACACGATACATGACGACCTAAGTCATAAAAAAAAATCCGGTAGGCGACGATAAATCGTCAATAAATAAATCACTTAAACAAAACGACAACAGGCGAACATGAATCGCTATGTAATTCAACACGGTAAACGACTACGTCAACAAATGAAAAGGGTGCGATAGTAAGTGTACGAGACACTTCAACAGGTGTTGATGCACGCGATGAAATCAGCAAACGAAGTTGGGCGATACGTGATGAAAATGAAAACGAAATAAAAAGCAATCGAAAGAAACTACGCAAAGCCAACTACGAAGATGGTTTGAGAGACCTAAAATTCCGCATACGCGAATCTCACAAACGCACCAACGCAAAACTACATCTTTTCCAACTTGTCCACAAAATAGCAACGCGGCACAACATCAAGCGACAACGAAAAGTCAACATCGATAATTGGGAACGTTAATATGAATAAGCTCTACTAACTTCAACGTAAGTTCGGAACGGTACAATGAAATTTCAAATTAGATGAAGGCTAAACAAAATCAACAACAAATAAATCGAAATTCCAACAAATGATTAAAAAAACAGAGTTCGGTAACTTCAATGAACGAAAATCGGTACTGAATTCAACTAAAACCGGAAAAATTCCACATAATCTACGACTAAATAACACAACAGTATGAACTAGCTATACTTTTTCCTACTCTGAAATCGTTACGATAAGGAACGACAACAAAAGACAATCAGAAGATCGAAATCGAAAAAGTTCTTACAAAAATAAACTATTTTATCAACAAACGAAAACTCAACTTTAAAAAAACCTATGTAACGACTTCAAAAAATCTTCATGAAAACAAACGACTATGTTTTTTCCTACTCCAAGTCCTTTAAACACAAAAAGAAAATAAGAGAAGGCAATTAACGACAAGTAGCGACAAGAACACACGAAATGACATACAGGAAACAAGAAAAGACACGGAAAAACAAATGAAAACAAAGAAAAAAACATGTTTTACGTATAGAAAACGTATGAAAAACTTATGAAAACAAAAGAAAACATACTAAAAATAAGAAAAGACACTTCGCAAAATACAAAAAGGTACGAAAGGAAACCAAAAGAAACGAAGCTACAAGGAAAAACAATCCATTACCTACTATACGAAAAAGTATGCCAACATGCTTCTTTTACTTCGGAAAGTTAAAAAAACAAGAAAAAGCATTTGCCAAAACAATTCTACAAGGTTCTGAACGAAAAAAACAAAAGCAAAAGAGTTTTAAATGACAAAAACAATGCCACAAAGACGTTGTCGACAAATGGAAAGCTCCATGTTGCAAGACGCCAAAGGCGTCCTAGACAACAAGAAAAACTGAAAAAAACAATGTCCCACGTTGCAGCGCCAAAGGTGTCTTTGAGAACAAGAAAAACTGAACAAAAAAAACAATGCCCCACGTTGGGCGCCAAATCTGTTACCGTACGAAAACGTTACAACGACATAGCAATCCAGCCCCACAAGCGTGCAAAATAAAATCATACGCTCGAGAGCCGGAAATACTATCCGCGACACGATAAGACGACATGATCGAAAAATAAACCGAGAATACAAGGCCCCAACCCTGTTAAGATGGCGGAAACAGGAAGGGTTGGTCCAGCTAAATCTCAGCCGCGTGGGCGGGTTTTTTACGACCTTCGAGTTAGGGTTGTACTCCGATACGAGAGGTAGATGATGTTAAAATAACGGAACGCCACCATTTTCTTGATTAAATCGGGAAACAACAACCGCAACAGAGGTGAGATTACTTTGAAAATGGAAGTGAGTAAAGTCACCTTGCTACTTTTCCTTGGCAGAGTTTGGTCTGCGAATTACATACAGTATCGACTTACCTTACAACAATAACTTAATGAAGCAGCTGTTCAACTCCTTGCAACTGAAACATACACATAAAACGCATGCACGAAAAGAACTATCGTCCACACTAACTTAACTTGCTTCAACTGCACCCCAAACGGTTAATGTCCACAGCACGAAGAATGCCTAGGATTGCTCACGTAACGAAACAGTTCTATTCCTTCAAACGGGCACTAACGGTTCACGAAACCCACAGAATTATTCAAAGCGGAATTACAAGGTTCATTACCAGTATTTCCCCCGGTCGCAAAGCGATGCGAACCAGGCTAAAAGTCAAGTAAGTTTGTTCTAATTCAAGGACCGCACGGATTCGAAATGCAACTGCGTTGACGCAAGCGCGTAAATACGCCCTATCCTTATCTGACTTAATTAAAGAGCGAGAGGTGGTGCGGAACTTTACAACAAGCTAAGTCGAACTGATTCTACAGTTTATACGAAACTCGCAGGAAACCTTGAAGATAACGAATACGTAGAAATTGATAAGCTGGAGCCTGTTTTGCTGGCAAAACAACAAAGGATACATTCATAAATAAAACTCGATTAATAGGACTACACGGCAGTATTCATACACGTTTTACGCGGAAAGTTCTAAGGCAGGCTTGTACAACAACAAATAGGTGCAAGGAATTCGGTAACCTAAGACTGCTTTACGGACAGAAGGGAACAAAGCTTGAATTGTAACCTACGCCAAAATAAACCTGAATCCGCAATGCGTTAATATTTGAACTGGACTAAGCGGAAATGAATATCTGCAGAATGAAGGTTTAGTAAAATTACCGCTAAATTACGAAATTTTTACTACATAACTCGAAAAAGATACTAAAATCTGAGGAAATAGCTAATCTTGACAATAGTTCTAACACTCCCCTCACTACAAAGAGAGTTCCCTGGAAGTCTCTTAACAAAACAAATGGAACTATTTGACTCGACAATGACTCAACAGGCCAACAAGAAAAAAAACCAGAAATAACAAAAACTAATCGAAAAGCAACTATTTAGATTCCCAATATCGGCAAGAATTCCCTGAAGAGGGTGCGCTGCACTTCACGTGATCCATGCATTGCATTATTCCCACAAGAGAAAAGTTTCAACCGAAAAGAAAACCAAACAACAAAAGCGAAACAAAAAAAAGAAAGCGAATACAGGAAAATAAATCCAACTTTCAACATCAACCAATACATCCGATAGAAACAACGTTGTACCCCCACAAGAATTACGCGCCATGGCTACTAGGTAAGGTACGAAAGATGTGAAGCGCCAGTGGAAAATACGTAAATTTAAGTCGGACCTGGTGGTTCGCAGAAGGTTAGCATCCATTCCCTGGACCACGGAAGATGGGCGACATTAAACAAGATGTCCCAAAAGGAATGGTAGTCCACCAGGGGTCCACTAAACGACCAAACGACGAAACACCACTCCAACCAACAAAGAAATCGACAGCCTTGCTAAGAGGTTTGACTGTCACTCCAAACTAAGAGAACCGATCATGCCCGAAACAGACATGGCACGTACTGCGACGATAGGCACGAAACACCGGGTCCATGACCATTGTCTAACAGCACGGTTTCGGAAGGTGGAAAAGAAAGATGCGCAAGGGGGTTGGGAATTGTCGCCGGGACACGGATGATAGAACTGACAAAAGAAATTAAAGATACAACAACGAGAAGAGGGTTGTAACCCAATAAGGTCAACCGTAACTTGAATTACGAAAAGTCTAATCCGAGAAAGTAAAATTCGGAAAAATGTCACAAATGCTGGATTGTCAAAATCGGGAAAACGTCTTATACCCGAGAGCAGTTCCGTCCAACAGGCCAATGGAACTCGGGAAGTATTTGTAAAGATTACAAAAAAAAGAAGTCCATGATCTAACTTAAAGGTTACCTGAAGAAAACACGCTGCGCGTCACGGGATCAGCGCATTGTGTAAGCCCCACAGCAGAAATACCAACAGGAAAAAAAAGAACAAAAAGTTGCGACAGAAACTGTCTTGAATTGTCAATGATCGATAGTAAAATAAAAAGAAAACTAAGTCCACCGAAATTCCCAATCGATGACGATGCCGAAAGCCAAATCGACTAAAAATCCACTAAATGCGAGATCAAAAACGACTCCGACACCGAACACCAAAAGAAAATCCGGAAAAACAAAGTTTCCAACAAATGTCAAACATAAACTTCACTAAAGAAACAACATGCGAACAGCACGGCCGTTACTGCCACACGAAGCTCAAAAGCTTTCAACGAAATTGTCCAAAAAGAACACGATACATGACGACCTAAGTCATAAAAAAAAATCCGGTAGGCGACGATAAATCGTCAATAAATAAATCACTTAAACAAAACGACAACAGGCGAACATGAATCGCTATGTAATTCAACACGGTAAACGACTACGTCAACAAATGAAAAGGGTGCGATAGTAAGTGTACGAGACACTTCAACAGGTGTTGATGCACGCGATGAAATCAGCAAACGAAGTTGGGCGATACGTGATGAAAATGAAAACGAAATAAAAAGCAATCGAAAGAAACTACGCAAAGCCAACTACGAAGATGGTTTGAGAGACCTAAAATTCCGCATACGCGAATCTCACAAACGCACCAACGCAAAACTACATCTTTTCCAACTTGTCCACAAAATAGCAACGCGGCACAACATCAAGCGACAACGAAAAGTCAACATCGATAATTGGGAACGTTAATATGAATAAGCTCTACTAACTTCAACGTAAGTTCGGAACGGTACAATGAAATTTCAAATTAGATGAAGGCTAAACAAAATCAACAACAAATAAATCGAAATTCCAACAAATGATTAAAAAAACAGAGTTCGGTAACTTCAATGAACGAAAATCGGTACTGAATTCAACTAAAACCGGAAAAATTCCACATAATCTACGACTAAATAACACAACAGTATGAACTAGCTATACTTTTTCCTACTCTGAAATCGTTACGATAAGGAACGACAACAAAAGACAATCAGAAGATCGAAATCGAAAAAGTTCTTACAAAAATAAACTATTTTATCAACAAACGAAAACTCAACTTTAAAAAAACCTATGTAACGACTTCAAAAAATCTTCATGAAAACAAACGACTATGTTTTTTCCTACTCCAAGTCCTTTAAACACAAAAAGAAAATAAGAGAAGGCAATTAACGACAAGTAGCGACAAGAACACACGAAATGACATACAGGAAACAAGAAAAGACACGGAAAAACAAATGAAAACAAAGAAAAAAACATGTTTTACGTATAGAAAACGTATGAAAAACTTATGAAAACAAAAGAAAACATACTAAAAATAAGAAAAGACACTTCGCAAAATACAAAAAGGTACGAAAGGAAACCAAAAGAAACGAAGCTACAAGGAAAAACAATCCATTACCTACTATACGAAAAAGTATGCCAACATGCTTCTTTTACTTCGGAAAGTTAAAAAAACAAGAAAAAGCATTTGCCAAAACAATTCTACAAGGTTCTGAACGAAAAAAACAAAAGCAAAAGAGTTTTACATGACAAAAACAATGCCACAAAGACGTTGTCGACAAATGGAAAGCTCCATGTTGCAAGACGCCAAAGGCGTCCTAGACAACAAGAAAAACTGAAAAAAACAATGTCCCACGTTGCAGCGCCAAAGGTGTCTTTGAGAACAAGAAAAACTGAACAAAAAAAACAATGCCCCACGTTGGGCGCCAAATCTGTTACCGTACGAAAACGTTACAACGACATAGCAATCCAGCCCCACAAGCGTGCAAAATAAAATCATACGCTCGAGAGCCGGAAATACTATCCGCGACACGATAAGACGACATGATCGAAAAATAAACCGAGAATACAAGGCCCCAACCCTGTTAAGATGGCGGAAACAGGAAGGGTTGGTCCAGCTAAATCTCAGCCGCGTGGGCGGGTTTTTTACGACCTTCGAGTTAGGGTTGTACTCCGATACGAGAGGTAGATGATGTTAAAATAACGGAACGCCACCATTTTCTTGATTAAATCGGGAAACAACAACCGCAACAGAGGTGAGATTACTTTGAAAATGGAAGTGAGTAAAGTCACCTTGCTACTTTTCCTTGGCAGAGTTTGGTCTGCGAATTACATACAGTATCGACTTACCTTACAACAATACCTTAATGAAGCAGCTGTTCAACTCCTTGCAACTGAAACATACACATAAAACGCATGCACGAAAAGAACTATCGTCCACACTAACTTAACTTGCTTCAACTGCACCCCAAACGGTTAATGTCCACAGCACGAAGAATGCCTAGGATTGCTCACGTAACAAAACAGTTCTATTCCTTCAAACGGGCACTAACGGTTCACGAAACCCACAGAATTATTCAAAGCGGAATTACAAGGTTCATTACCAGTATTTCCCCCGGTCGCAAAGCGATGCGAACCAGGCTAAAAGTCAAGTAAGTTTGTTCTAATTCAAGGACCGCACGGATTCGAAATGCAACTGCGTTGACGCAAGCGCGTAAATACGCCCTATCCTTATCTGACTTAATTAAAGAGCGAGAGGTGGTGCGGAACTTTACAACAAGCTAAGTCGAACTGATTCTACAGTTTATACGAAACTCGCAGGAAACCTTGAAGATAACGAATACGTAGAAATTGATAAGCTGGAGCCTGTTTTTCTCGCAAAACAACAAAGGATACATTCATAAATAAAACTCGATTAATAGGACTACACGGCAGTATTCATACACGTTTTACGCGGAAAGTTTTAAGGCAGGCTTGTACAACAACAAATAGGTGCAAGGAATTCGGTAACCTAAGACTGCGACACGATAAGACGACATGATCGAAAAATAAACCGAGAATACAAGGCCCCAACCCTGTTAAGATGGCGGAAACAGGAAGGGTTGGTCCAGCTAAATCTCAGCCGCGTGGGCGGGTTTTTTACGACCTTCGAGTTAGGGTTGTACTCCGATACGAGAGGTAGATGATGTTAAAATAACGGAACGCCACCATTTTCTTGATTAAATCGGGAAACAACAACCGCAACAGAGGTGAGATTACTTTGAAAATGGAAGTGAGTAAAGTCACCGTGCTACTTTTCCTTGGCAGAGTTCGGTCGACGAGTTACATACAGTATCGACTTACCTTACAACAATAACTTAATGAAGCAGCTGTTCAACTCCTTACAACTGAAACATACACATAAAACGCATGCAAGTAACAAGAACATCAGTACTTGACAATAAACTCTATAGGAATAAATAAAATATAAGTAGGTGATATTGACTAGTTAAATTTAAAATGCTCAAAAGGATTAGTTGGGTTAGATTGCGCAACACGTTAAATTAATTAAAAACATTAAACTTGACTGCAAATCCATTAATGTGGCTCAAGGCAAACGAAACTGCCACAAGTTACGTTACACAAACAACGAAATACGACAATTTATCAAATTTAGCAAATAGCAAATAACATTGTTAACAATAATAAATGCTCTGAATTGTTCAACACTCGACTACGTGGCGATCACTTTTTGTTATACACAGTAAACTAATTTACAATAACTTGTTACCCGAAGAAAATCAGCTGACTGCATAATTACGTGCGGCACTGTATGTGTAGCCGCCTTTCCAAACAAACTGCCTCAAGGTGCCTGAAGAAATGGAACGACGGCGAAATCACAGGGTGGACGTGGTGCAGAACACAACCTTGATGGTGTGCGCGATAAGGGGTTGGCCAGATGAATTAGAATCCCCTGAAGGGTGAATAGACGACGTAACGGTACTTCCATACAGGAACCACAGAGAAACGTGCGAGATTTAAACAACACGATGTCATACTTGAGTTAGCGTTGGTTTGATGAAGAGCTCGTTAAAATCCGCAACAGCGAAAATTTTGGAGTCTCGCAACCCCACAAAAAGAACTATCGACCACACTAACCTAACTTGCTTCAACTGCACCCCAAACGGTTAATGTCCACAGCAGGAAGAACGACTAGGATTGCTCACGTAAGGAGACAGTTCTATTCCTTCAAACGGGCACTAACGGTTCACGGAACCCGCAGAATTATTCAAAGCGGAATTACAAGGTCCATTACCAGTGTCCCCCCGCCCCCCCCCGGCCGCAAAGCGATGCGAACCGGGGGCTACGCGGAAATGAATATCTGCAGAAAGAAGGTTTGGTAACATTACCGCTAAATTTCGACTGCAAAAGTTGCCTTCAGAACAACGTCTAGAGAGTAAATCGGCTGATTTCTATGCACCAGGGCCATGATACCATTGGTCTACTTTCGTCTTTTTTCTGATTTTCTTTACCCCTGAATCCATGTTAATACAGTGGAAGAATCACTGCAAAAGTATGGCACACACTTTGAAGGCAATGTTTCAACTACACTTGAAAGTTATTCTAGCTCCTATAGTCATTGCGAGTAGCTTTAGGCGAGGAGTTGTTACACTTTTCCCAAGTGAAATCCTTGTTTTGGCTTGTATCAACTGAACGTTGACCCCAGGGTCGTTTCCTATTCTCAAGAAAATTGTACAGGCGTAGGCAGAGTTGCTGGCATCGCAGAACTTGTGAATAGTTCATTTAGCTGGTCCAATAATATTTCGAAACCACCGGAGAATGTTAAAATCATGTAAATAATGCAATTTCTCAGCCCACTGTAAAAACTTATATCTGATCTGGTTATCAACCAATTTTTTATTCACACGTTTTCCTCAGAAGAAGTCTTTCGACATAGCGTGAGTGGACATGTAAAACCTCGGGTCAAAAAATCTTTTGTGCCATGGATAGAATCATTCTTTTAGTGACTTTATTCTCAGAGAATTTTTAAGCAGTTGTCACTGATTCGTAAGGTATTGTGTTTTTGGTTCTACGTCAAACCATTCATTAAAGAACTAGCTTCACTAATAAGCTCTTTCAGATCAGATTCATTGTCCAGGCTTGTCCCCAAATTATCGACATAAAAACTGTTTAGAATTATATCAATATGGTCAGGGAATATTGATTGCTATCTTGCTGATGCGTAATCTTGTTGACGTTAAATGATTAGCGGATTACTGTTTATAGGTAAAAACGGGCTACAGACAACACCAAAAACGACTCGCTTGTGTCGGACAACAATAAAGTTATCCTGAGTATCATGCTAAAGGAATCGTAAAATGAATCCGTCGGTTTACTGCAAGCTGATCTGTAGAAAAACTCTTCCAATATCAGAGACCACGCCAATTCTTTTCGTCCTAAATCAGTGCAACAACTGAGATATTTGTTCTATCAAGTTCAGTCCCTTATCTAGACAGTCGTTCAGACTGCCAGAGAATTCTTCTCATGCTCAGACGCATCAAAGGTGGGTCAAATCCTGCTTGTACTATTTTCTTTCACTACGTGTCTGTCAGGCAAGTAGTGTCCGCCTTTGTCGGTTTCCCATACCCTCTCAAGCTAAAACAATTGATGTTGGCGTCACTTGTAAGTCACGCGTTGATTTAAATTAATTACTGCGATTTATACGAGTGCACACCGCTTTGTGTTTCATGTCAATTTTTGAGGTTAGCTACTTCAGATTTAGTTGTGGTGCGTTCACAAGTAGAATCCGAGTTAAATGGAGCTACTAAAAATTAATTTGCACTACCTAGTATTTCTAATTTATGAACACCCCTGAGACAGCGTATTTATGTTCACCGGAGCAGCCGAATATTATTGCATATAGTCAAAGTAAAATAAGGGCACAAAATCGTTCACTTTTGCATTAAAATATTTGTACTGTTTAATAAGCCTAAGACCTTGCACAGGTAGCACTATTCTTATTCAAAACGTAAAATTTCCTCTCTCTATTTCATAGTAATATACACTACGACCATTCGTAAACCTGCGGTAGTTGTTTTTGTTGTGGTTTAGGTTGTTGGAGCAACAGACATTCAAAGTAGGTGGTGAAGTACTTTGTTAGTTAGACTTGTGTTTTTTTTTGTGAATAACTGGTGCTCAATAGCATTAAACTTATTAAAGTTTTCTTGTAACCGTAAGAACCGCCGCCTGGTCCTTATTTATGCCATATTTTGCCAAGGGTTTGAGCTAGCCAGGGCTATGTTTACCCCTCGTTTAAGGGTGGTACACAATTAGTAACTGTAGTGTAAATAGCGTCTCTCTGTCTGTCTGTCTGTCTGCTTGTTGCCGGCATAACCCGAAAACTATTTGTTGGAGGAAGACTTTATTTTGGATGCAGATTATATGCCTTCCTGGCATAAAACAGAGAAAATGTCGGTAAAATATATACTGGGTGGGCACCTTAAAAATATTTTTTGTTTAGTTTAGCGTTAATTAAGAAATAGGTAAAAGTAATGATTTTCACATAGCTCAGGTTTTACACTTGAGGGAAATAGGACCCAACAGATACAGAGTGATGTCGTAACGGAGTCAAAAAGAGGCAACCATAAATGCGTTCTGCTTAATACAGTCGCACATCGCACGGATCCGAGAGATACTGCATGGCTCAGTGTAAGACATGGGTAGAACTAAAATCGCATTCGTAGCCGCTGTAATTCGAATCTCACCACGGGTAATGTGTTTTTTATTTTGAAAATTGAATTAGCAAGGGTTTCCTTTTATTGTTTCAGTATTATTAGGAACGTTGATTTTATTTTCCCCTAGTTCCCTTTAATTTTTAAAATTGTTTAGTGTCCCAACGTACACTTGCGAAGAATGTACTGTGTAAAGCCCTTTACAGATTTTTTCCAATTATCTTTACACGAGTGTGGTGATAAAAAGAACGCCACGCCACAGAAGAATACGATCGAGTGTGTCCACAGACTTATTCTCAACATAGAAATCTCTCTAGTTGAGTTACAACGTTCAACTTCATTTTTTCTTATGGGGTCGAAGAAAATTTTTGTCACATTTCAAAAATGTGTATTTTACTATACCTGGGTCGAAAACTAATGGTGATAAATTATAGAAACTTATTTTTACACTGGCAGGTGAGATCATTCGTCGTAAAGTTTGCCAATTAAAGACATTGGAAACAAAAACCATCTAAGCAATTGATATTGCAGTTATTTGTTTATAGTTGACATTGAGTTTATTTTGTTTCCAATTTACCTGTTCAATAAGAAAATAAATAGCGTAATAAAATCTATTTTCCGTAAATCTTAAGTTAGTTGGTTAATTGATTATTTATTATTGAATAATAATGATGTCATGGAGTTGTTTTATGTGCCACAAAAATGCAACGAGAGTTGCTGAAGTGTATTTAAACCAGTATACAGAATAAATACAAACTTATCTGTCTACTAACAGAAATTTAAGGGTAAGTTTAATAGATCGTTGATTATGTACCTACTAAGGGCGTAAAAAAACCCACAGAGCATAAATGAGGAAATAAAAACTACCGTTTTACAAGCAGTAGTTGAAACTCAACTCGAAAAGTACAACACAACACCGGCATACCCACATCTACATACTATTACGTGCACAAAGGTTTTGGCAACCCACAAATATGCGTATAAATACAATGCAATTGAAAATTTGCTTCTCAAATATTGTGGTCCGATGAAACTTGATTCAGAGACACTGTTTTATTCAATAAGCAAATTTTACTATTTTCGACTATAGAAAACCATAATATGCTCATACCTACTCGACATCAAGTGAGTTTTGTATTTAATGTCTAGTGAGGCATAGTAAAGTCACTTTTGATTGGTCCTATACTTTTTAATAAAACGCTAACGTCCGACTTTTGTTTGCAGTTACTACAAAACAACAATGAAGACTTGCTGGACAGCCCCAATACATACTAACGATGGTTCTAACCAATTTCTTCACGAAATTTATAGACCGGTAGCGTGGCCACCACGATCGCCTGATCTGACTACGCTGGACTTCTTTCTTGGGGGTTACATTCAAGCATTTCTAGCTATTCCAAATCCGCTATTCGTAGATCATACTTATGTTTGGAAAATAATGACCATGTTTGAATATCCTTTGCTATTTCTTTTTTTAATTTTGTTTAATGTAAAATCTAAATATTTTTCAACACGCTTTATGTTTTTAATAAATAATTGTTGTAAAATAAGTTTTAGTGATTTCTTTGTTCTCACAGCTTTTACGGCCGATACGCTCACCTGTCAATATCAATTTTTTATTATACCTGCATCAGAATCGTCGTTTAAAGCACGTCTGAGCGTGCAAAAACAGGCGATTAAAGCACGCCGAGCTTTAAAGGTTGTCAAGCAAACAAGGTATATAGGTAATATTATAACTTTATCGCTATCTTTATTTTGCTGACACGACTTAATGCAACAACGGACGTGGACGCGACAAAAACGTAAACAATTCTCGTAACTATAGTAGCAATATTATTATGCCCTCTCGATTTATCACGACAAAAATTATTTCTAAGTTTTTAGTGCGTAATTTATTTCCAGTATTGCAGGTATAATAAAAAATAGCATAAAGTATTCGTAGATAACTGGTCTTTAAAACACTTGCTCTATTTCGAGCACTCCGGCTACGCCATCGTGCTCGAAATCTCGCGCGTGTTTTAAAGACCTTGTTATCCACTCACACTCTAATATACTATTTTTTTCATTTTTTCTACGATCGTGTCAAAATGTCAACTTTTTTGACAGTTTCTAGTGTCAAACGAAACTTTTGTAACACTCATAGTATTAGAGCCCGATTTACGTCTTTTTTGCACGTTGCCATTGGTGGCGTGTTTTAATACTATGCTAAACACCCTCTGTCGTAAATTTGAATGTCTCGGTGTGGGGTGCTAGTCCCCCATCGGGCGTCTCCCCAGGTGGCGGATAGGGGAAGGCTCGCCAGATATGGCGGGTACTGGGGAAATAAAATACCCAGGGCGGACCAAAACTAGCAGTAGCGTCTGACCCAGATTGGGCGACTCCCAAAAATGGAAAGGGGCAGCAGCCTTTCTAGTAGCCGGTACTGGCGAATTCTAGGAAAGAATTAACAGGCAGTATGCGAAACACTCAGAAGCGCTGCCGTAGCGGTAAAACGGTTCTGACACTGCGGTGCGGAAAGCAAATGGGAAACTACCGCACTAATTCCCAAGAATAATCACCAATCACTATGAATATAAACCCAAAGAATAAGGCCCCGAGTTCCTGGCGTCCATTGGATGGGACAGGGGTGCTAAGAATCACCGGAAGAAATATTCACAAAGTAGGTACATGGAACGTTAGAAGCATGTCTGAAGCTGGAAAATTATATAATGTAATATGAATGAAATGATCAGATTAGACGTAGAAATACTAGGAGTCAGTGAATCACGATGGCCAGGGAATGGCTCAATCAATTCAAATGGACACGTTGTTTATTATTCTGAATTGTCAAACAACATACATCAAAGTGGAGTAGCAATCATTCTCCAAGAAAGAGTTAGTAAATCAGTTCTTAATTTTGTGCCCTTCTCAGATCGAATCATAATGATACAGTTATGCGGAAATCCGGTTAACATCAACATCATACAAGTCTACGCTCCTACAGCAGACAAACCGGATGCGGAAATAGAGGAATTCTACGAACAGTTGAGTTCCGTGCTGAAAACCACAAAACAAGTCAATATTATTATGGGAATGCAAAAGTTGGAACGGATAAAACAACAAAAATTACCGGAGGCTTAGGCTTAGGTAATAAGAAAGACAGAGGAGACACCTTAATACGCTTTTGTCAAGAACAACCATTAGTAATCACCAACACGTGGTTTAGCCTGCCAAAACGAAGTTTATATACCTGGAAGGCACCAGCCGATGGTCAGGGTACGATCATTAGAAACGAAATTTACTTCTTTCTTGTCAATCAACGGTTTAGAAATAGTATAAAGGCAGTTAAAACCTACCCGGGAGCTGATGTCGCTTCCGACCATAACTTGTTGATGGCAAGAATGCAAATTAAACTTAAGAAGGTCACACCCCCTTTCAAGAAAATAAAAATGAATACGACATTATTAAAAGACCAAAGCATTGTGGATGACAGACGAATTAATTGAACTCTTTGAAAAACGTAGGAAAGTGAAGAACCAAAATGAAGAAGAATACAGAAGGCTACAAAAGCAAATACGAAAAAGCATCCAAAAAGCCAAAGAAGAATGGATGGAACAAGAGTGTCATGAAATGGAAGAATTACAGCGTCAACACGATGATTTCAATTTACACAAGAAAGTTAAAGAATTGACACGCAACCAACGTAAAAAATGTTATTATATTTAAAAAATTTTAATGGAGAGTTGATACTTGACCAAAATAAAAAGAAGGATGAGTGGAGAAATTACATAGCAAATCTTTTTGACAACGATAGAGAAGAAGAGAGGAAAAACGTAACAACTGAAACAGGTCTAGTCATAATGAGGGAAGAGGTAGAGAAAGTCATATGGCAAGCAAAAGTAATAAAGCTCTCGGTTCAGATCAGATTCCAACAGAGTGGTTAAAATGTCTTAACGACACGAACGTAAAACATTTAACAAATCTTTTTAACAAAATTTACCAAGAAGGGCAAATACCACAAGAATGGCTTCGTTCAACGTTTATACCTATACCAAAAAAATGCAATCCAAGATCATGTGGGGATTTTAGATTAATAAGTCTAATGAGCCACACTCTCAAATTGCTGCAGCGAGTGATACAAAACAGAATTTTTGTAAAATGTGAAGAAGCTATAAGTGATGAGCAAATGGGATTTAGAAAAGGTTTTCGAACAAGGGAGGCTTTATTTTGTATGCAAACATTATTGCAAAGATGCTGGGAAGTACGTAAACCAGTTTACATATGCTTTATTGACTATGAAAAAGCGTTTGACGGCGTTCAACATATTAAATGAATTGATACCCTACAACACATTGGCTTAGAGGAAAAGGACATCACATTGTTGAGGACTCTCTATTGGAACCAATCAGCAACAGTGAAAGTGGATACAGCTGAAGAAACTGAGGAAATCCCCATCAGAAGAGGTGTACGACAGGGGTGTGTTTTATCACCTTGCCCTTTTAATGTATACTCAGAGGTCATTTTTAAAGAAGCTTTGCAAGAAGAAAAAGGAATAAGAATCGGGGGAGAAAGCATTAAAAATATAAGATATGCTGATGATACTG
This sequence comes from Agriotes lineatus, assembly GCA_940337035.1. NCBI lineage: Eukaryota > Metazoa > Arthropoda > Insecta > Coleoptera > Elateridae > Agriotes > Agriotes lineatus. The sequence continues at coordinate 120,326 of CALNHX010001964.1, read as the reverse complement.
CCATATTGGCCGAAAGTATTGAGGACCTGCAGAGGATGGTGAACAAGGTAAACGAACATAGTATGCGAATGGGGTTAACCATAAATATAAAGAAAACCAAGCTATTAATAGCCAGCAAGATTGATATGGGCCCACAGGTTTTACAAGTAAATGGGTCAAATATTGAACAAGTTAGCCACTTTAAGTGCCTTGGCTGTTGGCTCAATAAAACCTTGGATCCAGATGTAGAAATAAAATGCCGCATACAATTAGCAAGAAACGCTTTTACGAAGTACAGAACAATACTAAGTAATCATCATCTCCATTTATCGACAAGAGCCAAATTTGTAAAATGTTACGTCTGGTCTGTATTGTTATATGGGTGCGAAACCTGGACGTTGAAAGTTGATACTATGAACCGCATTGAAGTGTTTGAAATGTGGTGTCACCGAAGAACTCTCAAAATTCCTTGGACAGCAAAAAAAACGAATGAACAAGTTTTAAATTTAATAAATAAGGAAAGGGAACTACTAAATATAATAAAACGAACACAGCTAGAGTATCTTGGGCATGTGCTTCGGGGACGGGACAGAAGTATGAACTTCTACGACTAATATTAAATGGTAAAATTGAGGGAAAGAAGTGGATCGGCAGAAAGAAAATGTCGTGGTTGAGAAACATGCGCCATTGGACTGGGTTAACAGAGGAACAACTATTCGACGCTGCACGAGATCGAAGTCATTATCAAGAAATTATTGAATTGGTGATCGACAACGCCTGATAAAACGGGCAAGTCACCCGAAGAAGAAGAAATGTTTGGTAACACCAGATTTAGATCAGCGATTGCTGAATTTTGATACTATTGTTTATTTAACTTTATTAATCTGGGAACTGCATAAAACTCCAACGCTCCTACTCAAAATTTGGCAATAAGCAAGCCTTTTGAGTAACTTAAGTGGAAAGTTCTATTCTGGGAAATAAATAAATAAATAAATTATTAATGGCCCAGCATTCACTGCATGGATTGGGGAAACCCAGAAAAACCCAATCAGACCAAATTAGTCTTTTATTGTTTGAATACAAGTTGTTAAACAAAGTCAAATCCTTAAGTATGTATAAATGATGTGTTAATACAAAAATGAACTGATATAATGTGTCAATAATAAGTTAAAAAAAATAAAAATAAAAATGACTTCATTCCAATATTCATTCGTATTTGCTGGAACTTCGGTGGAGGCAGTGCTTTGGTAAAACCATCAGCTAGCTGTTCTCCTGTGGGAATATATTTTAGCATTATATTTTTGTTGGCAATTTGTTCTCGTGTAAAATGGTATTCTATATGTATGTGTTTGGTCAGTTTATTATTATTTGAATTCGTGGCTATAGCAATACACCCATTATTATCTTCCTGGATTAAAATTGGGTTTGTTATTTTTAAATGTCAACTGTGTAGTAGTGACTTAAGCCATAGGGCCTCCGCCTTCGTAAATAGCCATATATTCGGCTTCCGTTGAGGAAGCGGCTACTGTATTTTGTCTTTTGGTGTTCCAGACAATTGTACTTTGCACAAAAAGTCACTTTCATCGGAGCCCCAGTCCGAGTCCACATAACCAACTAATAGTTGTTCATAATTATTATTTTTTATAAACTTTAATTTAAGTTCGATTGAACCCTTGATGTACCAAAGCACCCTTTTTAATCATTTCCAGAGTTCGATGTTATTTTTACAGGGGTATCTGCTTAAAATGTTTAAAGAGACACATAGGTCAGGTCGCGTGCACAACATCGTGTACATGATAGAACCAATTAAATTTTTACATGGTTCGTCATAATATTCTTCCGACTGTAATGCCTGATAATCTACTTTAACTGGTAACGGCGTAGAATTTGGTTTGCATTCAGCCATAATATATTTTGCTAGGACAGCTGTAAGGTATGAACTTTGATCCATTGTTATTGAATCTTTTGTTGTTTCAATATTTATTCCTAAAAATAGTTTTATTTCGCCAATATCAACCATTGAGAATTGTTTCATTAAATATTCTTTGAATTGTTCATACCAACATCGAGCTGATTGTTTCAGTCCATATAGAGCTTTATTTAGTTTGCATACATGATCTTTAGGAGCTTGTACCCCTGGAGGAGCCCACATATATATTGCAATGACCCTATACCAATAATATTTGTATGGTTATAATTAATGTAGTAAATAAAAAGAGTCACCACACAATATTTAATTTAGCTCTACCACTTGCTAAAATCAAACTAACTGATTAATTTATTTCGTTGGGTACGCCAAAATTGAGAATTACTCTTACGGTAGTTTGCCCTTTTTCTAATCCAATCATCTGAAATACGAACTTCGCTAGCTCAATTATAAAACAGAGACATGAAATTAAAACTCAAAAACTCAGGTCTTGGGTTCCTAAACTTTCCTAGTTAAAATTTTTACGGTACGCCTCTGAACTGTAGGCAGAATGTCTAAAATGTAGGCGAGATGTGCCGTTGTTAAACTGAAATGTCAATTCTATCAAACCAAGTTCGAGTTACCCTCAGCTCGCGTTTGAAATTGATTTATTAACAATTAAATGAACAAATTTTATGGTAAGATTTTGAATACTTGTGCTTTCAAGGAGCGTCTAGGCACTCTTTTGTTTTCCAGATCGTTATTGGTGCATTTTTAAAGAGGACGCTAAAAAAACTCGTTTGTTTCTGGGGCTCCACTTGACGATTTTGATGGAAACTCCTGGGCAAATACCTCGCCATCCACAAGAACCTTTATGATTTTTCTGTTCTCCAGGTCGTAATTAAGGTATGCCCAAATTTTCACGTCGATCGCGCGAGTCAAAATTTTACAATCCACTAACCTCACATTCGTAGCATGTCAGGCCCCCTTGTGAATATCTGGGTGAAGTCTGTACTCCTGGCGGGCTTCTCGGATTGTTGTGGGCTTGGGGCTTGTTGTGTGGTGCTGCTGGAATAAACTTGCCTCCCTATGTCTTCCCACGATGCTGCAAACTGATTCTGCGGAAGCTGGGGTCGTAGCCGTTCTCTGCCGATGATGCCTCGGAACGCAAAAAATTCAAGTGCGTGGAATCTTTTGCCTCCAATGGTTCTGATACACTAACACGTGCTGATCACTATGGTGCTATTTATTTTTATGTAAATTTATGCTTTCTATGAACTTTTAATAATTAAAGATAGAGCAAAAACCAAGCACTTTCACCAATTTATTCAGAACAAAAACCATCCTTTTTGTTATTGACAAAACACTGTCTACAGATTTGAATTGTAGGAAATCAACCAGGTACAAAAACATAACTTATAATCTAATTTAACAAAATGTTATCAGTTAATTACAATCTCTTATGTACTAGAATTATTGTCTTTTGGAATTGTTTATTTCTCAACGTTTTTTAATGCGCCACTCACTTCATTTTTATAACACTTAAATGCCCATTGTTTATCACTACACTGACTAAGTTTTTAATCCACCAACATTGTCTAATTTCTTGCTTATTTGAATTCCATCTAATTTCTTGCTATTGCAATCTCTTCAAATCCCCAAGTCTTGTATTTTCATGTCATAATTGACAAGACTGGCATTTCTATGTTCTTTGCCTTATTCTTCTAGTCATTCTTGTTCTCACCTTTTATTAAAATGTTCATTTGCTATTCATTCTCTAATGACTTTACTTTCTACGCTTCCATTTTTAAGCTGTGTCTAACTTGAACTTTTTGTGCCAGTTCTTAATTAATTTTTAGATTCGACTTTTAGTTTGTGCAAATCTATTATATTACGATTAAAATTATATTGCTAAACCCAATACACGGAACTTGAGCTTCCATATTTCTGTGCCTATTCAATTACAATCAATTTCATTGGCGAATTATATCAGTGTTATTATGATTTGGCAATTTATGTGAATTTTCTCAGATGCTTGCATTATTACAACTCTGTGCTTTAATGATTTAATTTGCTATTTGCTTGTACTGCAATCAGAGCCGATTTGAGGGCTAAATACCATCGCAATATTTCCTCCTTCAAGAGGCCTTTTAAGAAGGCAGTTTTAACAGCCATCTAATAGATGAGTAAATTAAATTGATTAGCTAACGCTAAAGCGAAAAGTAGCTATACGCGCGACTGATGCATATGTTTCGTCATAATCGGAGAGGTATTCTTGTTTAAAACCCCTTGCAACCAATCGCGCCATATTTAGTGCTATTTCAATATTTATCGTTCTTTAAGGTAAATACCCATTTACAGTCGATTATGTTTTTGTTTATAGGTATTGGTACAAATGACCACGTTTTATTGATTAAGAGAAAATTTAGTTCCTCTCTAATAGCTTCCTCCCACTGAACTTTGTCGTCTCTTTCTTCAATTTCTTGGAAAGAGTTTGGAGCTTTTGTTGTTAAAGATTGTGCAGCCAATAAATAATTATTTTCAAAATCGTCCTCATTATATGTGATTGTGGGACGATTTTTGAGCCTATCACTCCTTCTTAGTTGAGGACTGTTATTTTTGGGTAACGATAAATTATTTTGATGTTGTCAGCTGCACCATTTGGAACTATTAGTTCATCGGATTTTACAACATCAAATTTTATATCAACATCTGATTTTTCAATATCAGCGTTTGAACATCCATCTGAATTAAAAATAATATCAGATTTTTCGAGTCCTCACTTTGTCCTGATTTTAACGGTCTTGAATTTAGAAAATTTGTTTCGTCAATTATAACGTCGCGGGCGATTATGAATTTTTCGGCTTCCACGTCTCATATCTTAGAACCATTTAATTCGTAACCTACTAAAATTTCTTTAAAGGGTTTTTCTTCGAATTTGGTTTTTCTTGTTTTATTATGAACATGAACCGTGGAGCCAAAAATTCTTAAATGCTTAATATGTGGTTTACGATTGTGCCACATTTCATAATTCGTTATATTAGACTTTAATGCTTTGGTTGGTGTTTATTATTTATTATTATTTATATAAGTGGCTGTTTCTACAGCTGTACCTCAAAAAGTTTTATTTAAATTTGCACCAATTAACATAGCTCAGGCCTTTTCTGTGATGGTTCGCATCATCCGTTCAGCTACGCCGTTTTGATCAGGTGTATGAGGTACTGTTAAATGGTAGGTTATACCTTTTTGTAAGCAAAACCTTTTAAACTCGTTGGATATAATTTGCCCCCATTGTCACTATAAAGATAAACAATTTTTGAATTGAATTTAGCTTCGCTTTTGGCTACAAAGTCTTGACATACATCGAAAACATCAGATTTGTGCGTAAGCAAATAGATCACCGTGTAATGAGTGTAGCCATCAACGAAAGTGACAAAATAATTTTTGTTGTTAATTGCGGGAGGAGTAGTAGGACCGAAAGGTAATTTTGCTTGTTTACCTTTTATATGACCCAACCTTTCATGCCGTATTTGATAATTATGAATTTTATTCACAACATGCTATTGGCGGTTTGAATATTGCGGGTTTTTATTTATTTGAAAACATATGACAAATTGTTCTCTCAATGGCTTACCTGTAAGAATGGTTTGTCCATCCTTGTTAAGTTTAACACCAGCTTTATCAAACACCGCTGACATACTCGTCGCTTGAATGCGCCTTTTACAGAGAGTAGGTTGCATGGCGCCTCTAGAACACATAGGACGTTTTCCAGGAAATCATTCACCCCTAGGTTAGTCTTCACTTGAATTGTACCTCGTTTGGTAGCAGTATGAATTCGTTCCGTTTTGCGATGGCGATTTTTATTGGTTGTTGTAAGTCAATAACGTCCATAAAAATGTCACTTTGATTGACAATGTGGTCACTTGCACCCAAATCAAGAAGAAAAAGAATTTCACAAGCTGCTGTACCTTTATCACTTGGAAAGTCTGAACTTGAAACACTTTGCGTCATAAAGGCAAAACTCGCACTGTTATCGGCGTCGAAATTGGTTGTTTGTACGGTCTGTACGGTACGCGGTCGATTTTCGGTATTGTTCAGCAGGTTCTTGTAATAGTAGCAGTCTTTTAGCACATGATTCCGACGGCCACAATGGTCACATTTGATATTAGAGTGTTTCTTATTAAAAAATGATTTTTTGTTTAGTCTATTACCGGTATTATTTTGTACATAATTTGTATACTGGCGTTGATTATATTGGTTATTGGTTTGAGGACTGCCCTTTTGTTGACGATATCCTTTGGATTTCCAGTGTTTAGACCAATCGCCGCTTTTGAAGGGTTTATTCGTCTTATTACGTAAATTTGTTCCAGGAAACAGAGCTTTTCCACTTGTATTGCCATCAGCTTCATTTTTTACTTTGACCTCATGGTCCAATAGTCTTGTTTTTGTGAATGCTAGGGTTAAATTGTCTTCACTTAATGTTTCCAATGCTGTGATAACGCCATCGTATGATGGCGGCATTGTTAACAAAAGATGAGAAACCTTATCTGTTTCTTCAAGTTTAGCGCCGGCTGCAATTAATTCGGTCACTAAATCGTCGAATTGGGAAAAATGCTGGATCAGAGTGATGTCTCCTTTGAGTTTGCGGCTTAACAACTTTTTTCTGAGAGCAATTTGCGTTGCCAAGCTTCGACGCTCATATAGGGCATCAATGCTTTTCAAAATATCCTTGGCTTTGACATTTTCTTTCGCAAATCCTAGGAATGCATCGCCGAGGTATTCGATTATCACATTTTTGGTTGTAGTCTCGTTTCTGAGCCATGTTTGCTCTTCAGCTGCATCATCAAATACCGCGGGGATTTCACTTTCAATCACTCTTATTACGAACTTCCGTATCGCGTAACGTTCACCGTTAAAGGGTTTTATATTTCGTTTGTTAGCCGGAAGATTTTCCATTGTTTTTATGTATTATCACTTCTCACTTCATGCACAGCACTTACAAATTAAAACAATAACCCGTTGAAGGGCTAAGGAAGAAATCAAACAGATTATTCTTTCTTAGGTACTTTATTGAGATTAAGCGTTGTTGCTCTGCTCTCTGCTTATTGACTGACTTGAAAAACAAATCTGGAATGCTTGCGTTAGCATTTTACAAACACATACACATAATATGTTCTCATATATATCCTGAGAATCGATACAAGAGTAATAAAAATAGTTAGACTAGCTGAAGGCTGGCCTTCCAAGAAATGTTTGGTAACACCAGATTAAGATCAGCGATTGCTGAATTTTGATACTATTGTTTATGTAACTTTTATTAATTAACTAATTATAAGATCACTGTAAAAGAAAGTTGTGTGCGTGTATCACACCAGATTTTTAAACATAAATTTGAAGATCCCAGTGACTTGGTTAAAATCGGTCAACCGCAAGTGGTATTTACTCTTATGTTCTTTTTCGTTTTTCGAGAAAAGGTTATATTTGATTAATAAAAAGTAAGTTGAATAAAATAAAGTCATATATTACGCAATTATCCGCTACTTTTTAAAAAGTTCATTGGTAAGAAATATAGTTTTCGGAGAAATGGCAAAGTTTAATTTTTACATTTCCCAAGTTCAAAACGTAATAATGAAAATAAGTTTTTAAACCCTATTATATACTGCTCAAAAAATGAACTGGGCCACCCATAAAAATTGTATTTGTTACATTATGTCATAAAATATATAGCTACATAAAAGTTTTGTTTTATAATATACCCAGATTAAGCATATTTAATTGCACTATCCTCAAATATTAACTGAAGCATTAACCAAATCATATTAATAAAATTAAAAAATAATAGAATTATAAAAAAACCATACTTACCAAAAATAACAGGAAGAACAAAATAAAAGGAAATTAATAGTTTTTGAGTTTTCTCGGAACGTTTAAAATGTTTGGCAATTATTTGGAACACTTTGTCTGCAATGTGCTATCAACATTTAGGCAAAATTTTCAAATGATAATATTTTATTAATGGACTGTCCTTTTTGAAAATATTTTTAAAAAGTTGCACCAATATATGGAAATGGTTCAGTTCATTTGTTGAGCAGTATATATTACGTAATTGTCTATACATTTAGCCAAAAAGTTATATTGAAGTAGTTTTTGAAAAAGTTGGAAAATTTGAATTTTTACAGGCAATCAATTTAATATATGTCCATAGTTCGCATCTTTGTTATAATTATAATTGATCTATCTAAAAATAAGATTACTAAGTACCTTGATGTTTTCCACGGTTTTGTGTGCTAGCATTTGGAGAGCACATATGCAAATTTATCCACGGCGTAACTCTAAGTTGCCTACATTGTGTTTACATGACTTATTAATTTTTTATAATAAAATTAATTTCACTATATACTTTTTGTATCAGTATTCAATTACATAAACTTTAATATTTTCACAATTACAATAAAGTACTTTGATTTTATATTTATATTATATTTTTAGTATACAAGGAATTGGTTTTAAAACTTCACCATGATTTATGAATGTTATGTTAACATTGTAATTGGTTGCTGATTGTTACCTTTAAACATTTTTTCGTTTTCATAACATGTATTGCTTCTTATTTCAAAAGTAATTCAATATACGTCAATTCCGAAATAACGTTACTACCGTTGCATAAAAATGTTAACACCTCTTCTCTCACAATGAATTTTTGTACACTAACTGCCGGTCTTATAAAGGCAACTAATCTGACGTTAACTTTAATTCGCTGTTAAAATAAACAAAAGCGCATCAAAACGTAAGTGCTTATGACATTTTATTCATTAGTAAACAAGTTTTGATGCGCTTTTGTTTACTTTAACAGCGAATTAAAGTTAACGTCAAATTAGTGGCCTTTATAAGACTGGCTGTTAGTGTAACAAAATTAAAAACATAATATCTTTTATTCAACATTATTTGAAGCTGTTGCGTCATTGCCAACTGTTACATTTAGTTTGCATATTTTTGCCTTCGAGTGATAATCATTTCCCTTTTTGCAAATCAATTGGTCATGGAAAATTCCCAATTTAAGTATGTAATTATACTCTATAATCTTATAAGTAAGGTTACGTTGTCGAAACACTTTTAAGTGGAAATGCTTGACAGATACAGTGTTCTCTGGTCTCATCTACTAAAACCAAGAACTGCACTTTTACTTATTTTTCCTGTAAATATTTTAGCATCATAATTAACTTCATAAAATGTTATCCAAAAGAAATCCTTTATTTGATTAAATTCCGTCGATTTCAAAAATTGTGCCTGTAATTTTATCATGTGAAAAAATTGTCACGACTAGATGTCAATTATTTACATGTCGTTGTTATCGTTATTATGGGTTGGTATCTCAACAAAAGTAATAATATGTTCAGATTCATTTAAAACGTTCATTCTCTTGTAAAATACCCGACGGATCGAGAAAGATAATTTGGTGTCTCAAGACTCATGGCTGCTGTTCAATTCTCTCCTGCGTGAGAGGAAATTGTTACAACAGCAGACATTCATTTCACAACAAAAAATTTACCTGATATAGATTTTGTTAATACGAAATTATTTCTACTATGGATACAAGCACCTGTAATTCGTGTTGCCTATTTGCTAATTACGAAGTAAAATAATCATACTGTATATTTGCTCTGCGCCATTGGATGCCTCAAAATTTGATAATATAAAGAAAAGTAAGCAAAAGTTTCTCCAAAGAAGAAAATTATGGCTATTGTAACGAGACAGACTTGTGGTGTCGAAATAAGCACCCCCTACGTTGTGTACATCACTTTGTTTTAATTTAATCGATTTTATGAATGATTTAAACAAGTTCTCGTAATTTGTGGACCCACACCCTGGCCTTAGGAAATCACTCTGCCGCGGCGGGTCGAACAAGCAGTCATTCCAGGATCATCAGCCCTCATCTCCAGAAGTCTAACCAACCTAGAAGGAAGTCACCTAGTCTGGACCCTATCCATTCGGGAAAGCTGCCCTTCTGGACTCTGCCGTTCCCCGGGCTGTCGCTTCGCTGGACTTGGAGCCTATCGCCCTTGCTGGACTTAGAGCATACCACCTTCGTTGGACTTAGCACAGCCGCCTTCGCTGGACTCTGTCGCCTGCCGTCTTCGTAAAACTTGGACGTCGAGCCACTTCTGCCGCCGCCCCCGATAGGACGATCATAGGTCGCCCCTGCAACCTATACGCTCCCAGGACGTCGAACCACTTTAGCCGCCGCCCCCGAGAGGACGATCATCGCCCGCACCTGCCGCCTACGCGTTCCCAGGGCCTCGAGCCACTTCAGCCGCTGCCCCCGATAGGACGATCATAGGTCGCCCCTGCAACCTATACGCTCCCAGGACGTCAAACCACTTCAGCCGCCGCCCCCGAGAGGACGAGCATCGCCCGCACCTGCCGTCTACGCGCTCCCAGAACGTCGAGCCATTCCAACCGCCGCCCCCGAGAGGTAGACAAGCGCCCGCTCCTGCAGCCCCCGCCGCTCTTAAGACGCGGCGCCCTTCAGCCGCCGCCTCCGAAGGAACCCAACAGCACCTGACTACGGACGCCAATCCGCCATCTTCTTTCTCTTGGTCATATGTATATATAGTCTAGTTCTAAGTGAAGCTGTACCAGAATAACTATAATAAATTTTTTTCCGATTAATCAACTGTTTAGCAGAGGGTAACGCCTCCTGCCTCCTTCGACTGCCGTCATTTTTACCGCCGCCACCGTTGAGCTAGTTGGAGGTGTGTTAATCTGCATCCACGTCCGCAGACTGTTTTATTTTGGGTTTTTTCTTGGAATTTCTTTTTTCCCTACGAAGCTTCAACATCCTTTTTCGTTTTTCGCAGTACAATATACTTGTCCAGTATTATTTTGGCTGTAGTTTGTACCACTTCGTGAAGCATTCCTACTTTATTGTGTGCTACAACTGCTGCCTCACATCTACTTTGATAAGATCTTCGGAGGGCAAAATTAACTCTTTTACCACCAACAAACCTCGCAACATGTGCATTGTACAATTCAGCAGAATTGTTGGTAACGTCGTAACTCAAACTATTAGACTGACTTGCCACTCGACGAACAGCAGTCATTACATCTTCGAAAATTCCATTTTCGTTTAAATATGGTACCATATTTATTTCTACATCTTTAGGTCAAGTTGAAAAATAATTTATATCTGCACATCCGCTATGGTTACCCAAAACATGATTAGGTCCATTTAAGATATCGAGTTCTAATTCTTAAATTTTTCAATTGTTGAAATGTTTTGACCCTTTCGAAACCCGATGGCTTTGGTAATTGCTCTTCGAAATCTAAGTACATTTTGGGAAATTGCATTTTTCAAACGTATTTCAGTTTTTGGTTTTTTTTGGACTCTCTAATTTTGTTGATATAGTTCCGTAAAATGTGATTTTTGCATTCAATTTTTTTGATGACTGTTGTTGGACCATAAGGCATACATTCCAGTAATTTTCTATAAACGCTGCTGTCACCATCTCCTATCAATTTTACAAATTTAATACCGTACAGAGCTACTGAGTTCTGGAATCCTTCAACGATTGTCGCAGTTTCCATTGCAGTAGAAGTTCCAGTCCAGTTTCTGTAACATATGTGTTCAGGACACTTATTATATTTGTAGAGGTCCTTGCGTGCACAAACTATACAAAATTTATTTTTCACCGCCATGTACAGCATTTTTTTGTACGAACATCGATTATGCATGCCACACCCGATAAGGCACCGTAATTGGTGCGATACGACATTTTCCACCAGGCTCTGTCGGTCACTACTGCAATATTGCCGTACCCTTCAGCATCAACTTCTCAAAAATCTGTAGCAACTTGTTTTTCTTGTTCAGCAACTTTCCTCATTGCTTGAATCTCTACACTCAATAAGTAGCACTTGATGGGGCCGGGATATTTAATGCTGCTGAAAATTGATTTAATTGTGCATATACTGCACCTATAGATACAGTGGAGGAAACTGCAGATAAATTAATGTTCATACAGTGAGATTTCGGATTTTCGGTTGAAATGGTAGTAGAACAGTAGGCCCTATAGCGGCCATTTTGTTTTTAAATGGGTCAATTTAAATGATCGATTAAAATGATTGATTCAATTAATCTACGAATTAAACCGCGAATTAAATGCTCTAATTAAATGTCCTAATTAAATGATCGATTTTAAATACAGAATTTGATTTTACACATATGATATTTAACCACATGTGAATAATTATTTTAATTCCCGAATTTCGCGGCAACCATTTTGGATTTCATTACGTCACGCCAACGTCTTCCGTCTCACCCCCTCGCGGTCGTTCTCTCTCCCTCTCATTTATTTAATTTAAAAAATGTTTGTTTCCGGCAGGATTCGAACCCGAGTTGTCGTGCCAGCACACCTACACCACTTCCACAGGTCTACTGTGACCTTTTGCTTTTAACACGTGTCTGCATCAGTTTATTGCCAAAAGATGTTTTTCAAAGTTTGTCGAATAAGTGAGAATTTTAACAATATTAAGTTACTGTTTCTGAATGTCTCCTTGTAGCTGTTTGATTTTGTGTATTTTTAGCATGTGTTCAACTTCTAACAGGGCCTCGATCCGATAGTTCAAATTCGATTACAGTTAATTCAAAGGCAATGACAATGAAATAATTACACAAGAGTGCAGTTAAAATTAAAATTTAAAAGCGTTTGATGTATTACGCTCGTGTACCGTTAGATTACAGATAACTTTCATAATTTACCCTTGGCTAAGAAGTTTTGCGATTTAAAAACAGGCTCCGGCTTGCTGGTGTGACTAACGATGGGGTGGTGACAATGCGACATGTATCATAAAATTCCTGTCGCAACATGCATGTAGATGGCCTGTTAGAAAAAAAATTAATTAATTAACGACCTCTGCAAGGTTGTCTTGAGCTGGTTTAATAAAAATTAAATTGAATGTAAAAGCCCCGGCACACGGAAAGTTCGCGTTGTTGGACGGCGACGCAGCGGCTGTGGACCCGCAGCGAAACAAAGGGCTTATGGTATTATATTGCCAAAAGAACCTATATTTAACAACAAAACCGCATCTGACAAATCGGGTGCTTGTTTAAAAGGCATTTGTTCTTGATGTTCGGCGACTAAGTTGAACAAAAACAGTATTGAAATTTGCCAGAAGTTTTTATTATCCAACACGTTCTGTCCTCAGAAGGGGGCCGGGATGACTATAGGGTATAAAGCATGGTATTTTTTTTTACAAGAAAACTCCATTTAATGTACAGCCAACTCCACGTCGGTTTGTGCCGTGGCGTCTAAAAGCCGGGGTGTATTTTGCATTGTCATTATTGTGGAGTGGGGGCCCCAAGGGTCGAAGCTTTCAAATTTTACTAGAGCGGTAGTCTATTCCTTCCCCGTTTTCTGCCTTGTAAACTCGTTCGCTCTTAAAAAAAAACGATCATGGAAAACCCTTCAGCTCTATTAGTCTACGACATTTCAGACTAGTACTGGAGGGGTGTTTTTACGAACGATCATTTTATTCTGCTAGCACATGACATATTGTGGTATAAGATCGTGTGTGGTGAGAGTTTCATCCCTGTTGAACATAGCTAAACTTTTAATGAGCTGGTCAAGCGGGTAGCTGAAATACCTCAATCTATGGTAAATAAAATTATTGCATACACATTATTTAACCATTTAGTATAAAAAAAAATGTTTTTGTCCACACAGGAAATTGGTCAAAGTTGGGAAACCTATAAAACAGAAAAGTAAAATCCTTGTGCAGAAGGGTGGAGCATTCTTACCGTTGATTTTGGCTCCGTTAATTACTGGTGTGTTGAGTTCTATTTTCAAGTAGAAAAAAAAGAAATAGACCAGGCCAAAATGATGTTCCTTGTACCGCCCGAATTTGTCCAGCGCTTTAAGTCTGATGAGAATACCGAGAAAAATATATTATCACAAGTTGACGATGAGATGAATAAATTTTTAAGTCCAAATTAACCCACCACGATAAATGGGTGCAGTACAATCAGGTGTTACAAAGATACCTACATTTCACGGACAGCTCACGGGAATCGATCAAAATACCGGTAGAAACAAACAGTAATCGCATTTCAAATGCCGATATTCTAGCTACACTCTCTGTCACTTTTAAGAAAAAAGCTGACCCCCTTCTGCGCATTTTGAGTGCATCAAACAATGTGAGTTGGGATCACAAGGGCACCGTCACTATAAAGGGTGAAATTTTACCGTCGTTTTACCGACGCTCTGAGGCCTCGAAAAACTATTAATCCACCCTGTTGCGCGTGTGCTGTTGCCTAATTCTAAACGGGAGAATTTGACAACCAAATCCGCGGATACAAAGAAACCTGAAGTAGAGACTGACAACTACGAAACCGATTCAGAGACTAAATTGAAGACGTCAACCACTCAACCAGCGCCCCAGCAAAAAGGTGCAACCAGAAAAACGACGGTAAGGAAGAGACCATCTACACAAAAAACGGCGAGAATTTTGGATTGGGAGCTTCTTAAGCTATAAAATTTCGCGATGAATTTGACTGCCATTTACTATGATCCGTCGAACGCAGCAGGCTTTGCGGGTGCGAACACTTTACTTTCTTCTGTTAAAAATAACCACTTTCGATCGGAAGTAAACTAATGGCTAAAACAGAAAGATGCATATACTATTCACAAAGACGTCAGGAAAAAAATTCCTAGAATCAAGTACATAGTTACGTAGTAACATTTTCGAGTTGTGGCAAGCCGATCTCTGTGACATGAGAAGCTTGGCTGAATATAATGATGAACATAATTTATTTTCACAGTAATTGACGTGTTTAGTAAAATGGCGTCGGCCCGACCACTTAAATTTAAGACTTCCGAGGCAGTAATAAAAGCGTTCCGCGAAATATTTACCGAAGCCGATAACACGCCATGAAATCTACAAACTGATAAAGGAAAAGAATTTGTTGCTAGAGCTGTACAGAAATTTTTCAGGCAGCACGAAATTAACTTTTATGTGACGGAAAATCCCAACGTTAAGGCCGCCGTCATCGAACGTTTCAATAGAACATTAAAAACATGTATGTGGCGTTATTTTACTTACGCTAATTCGTACAGGTACTTGGACGTCTTACAAAATTTGATGACTTCTTATAACGGCCGCTATCATTCATCCATTAAGATGGCGCCGTCTGAAGTAAACAATGCCAACGTACTTGAAGTTTGGAACAATCTGTATAAAAATAGGGTGGGGCTTAGCAGAAAGGCTAAGTATAAAGTAAATCAACACGTGAAAATCACCAGAACCAAGCATACGTTCGAGAAAGGTTATGAAACAAATTGGAGCGGAGAGGTGTTTATAATAAAGGAAGTGATTAATAGGAAACCACCTGTGTACAAAATAGTAGATTTAAATAACGAAACCATAGAGGGCGTTTTCTATGAAGAAGAATTACAACCCGTAACTTTAGATAATAATGCGCTGTTTAAAGTTGAAAAAGTGTTAAAAGAAAGAGGGCGAGGCAGGCGCAAGAAGTATTTCGTAAAGTGGAAAAATTATAATGAGACGTTTAATTTGTGGCTACCAGCAGCTGACCTACAACAACTATGAACACCGACGACGAATTTTATCTAACTTTGTTGAAAAATAGTTCCATGAATTATTTTCCAAATAATACGACAGCACAATTCACAACACAGTTACCAAAGCGTATAAGACTACCCGGGCAGTGAGTTATGGGGATTGCCAAGTACAATATCCGTGCTCATTTCTGGCAGTAACAGATCCAGAAAATCTTATCCATTACCGACTAGAAACACCCGACGAGCAAAGTGTTGAAGAAACATATACTTAGCTGAAAAAAATCTTGGAAAACGCTAATGCATATTTTAGAGGCGACCACGAACAGATTTATTATAACTATAACGACTGGCATGTGATATGTATTCAGCATGGCAACTATGAAAGCATTGATCAGATAATTACAAAAATCAACACGCACGCAATATTAAACAAGTTGCTGCATTTTCAATACAACAACGTAACAAAACGCGTGTCGCTTGAAAAAAGATAGTTTCATTGACGATGTTAGGTTTTTTCAACGCCTTGCACTACAACTTGGTTATAAACCGGATATAAATATAGCTGCAAATCCTGTACCCAATCACCCGGCGAATATCTGGGTTGGTTTACCATCGCAAATGTGTATTTACTGTGATATCGCGCAGCCGCAACTTGTGGGTGATGCCGTGGCGCCGCTTCTACGTATTGTTAATGTGACCGCCGATAATTATAATTACGGCTGCCATAAAAACGCCATATTTTCTTCAACGCATTATGCAAACGTTATGAAGAGGAAATTTGAAAACCTTTAAGTCAATATAAGAACGGAGACAGGTGCAGTGATGCCATTCGAGTGCCGATGCCGTTGAGTTTAAAACTACACTTTAATAGAATACAATAGCAGCGATGGACTGCCCCTATCAGAAATACTACGCAGACCCGGCAGGGCATGGCATTGGGGTGGTTTACAGGTTCGCAATATCAAAAGGGTCACGGATTTGGAAGTTTTCTCGGTGGAATATTTCATAGTATTCTACCTCCTTTTAAAACCGGCGCGAGAGTTGTCGGGAAAGAAGCTTTAAGGACAGGTGCAAACATTTTTGTAACGTTGCACAAAATCGACCAGTAAAAGAAGCGTTTCACGGGCGACTACAGAAAGCAGGAAAAAACCTTAAACGTAAAGCCGACCGAAAAATAGATACTCTAATGGAGGGCTCGGAATATAAAAGACAGCGCGTGCTAAATTACAATCAGTCTACAAGAAAAATTGCAAATAAGAAGCCAAGCAAGTTCTCCAACACTGATATTTTGATCAAGAATCAGTTTTTTACACAATGGCGTTCCTGTATTCACAATCCTGTGAGTGTGTCAAGTCTGAATTAGATTTGTTCGCTTTACTGGCAACCCAGACGAGTATTGAAAATGGACAGTGGATTTTTTACAAACCTCTTTCCTCGCTTAATGATGACGCACCAATCGAATTTATCGTACCTGGAAATGGCAACGACTACATCGATTTAAGTCAGACAATGTTGTATATTAACGCTAAAATTGTTAAGCAGGATACACATCATTAACCGACAAAGATGTTGTGGGCCCTGTTAATAATTGGATACATTCCATGTTTAATCAAGTTGAGATTTATTTGAATCAAAAATTAGTAAGCCCGCCAAATAATACATATGCATATCGTTCGTACATCGAGACTTTGCTGAACTACGGCGGCGGTGCTAAATCTTCCCATTCAACTTGCGTCTTATGGTACACCGATATGGCGGGTCAAATGGACGCAACGACCACGGCTAACGATGGCTTCGTTTTACGAGTTCAAGCAAACAGGTCGAAATGATGGAGCACGTGCATTCAGATTTATTTAATAAATACCCAATTACACGAGCCGACGTTAAAGTGTTAACTATCCCGGCAGAACTGAAAAGAAAATCTTTAGATAATGTGTTTCTGGAGCAATTACCGAAACGTTGCATGGTAGGTTTCGTATCAAATAAAGCCTTTAACGGCAACTATGCTGCGGACTCGTTCAATTTTAATAATTACCAAATCAATGATTTCTCTCTATACATTGATGGCCAGCAAATCCCCTCTTCAGCCTGACGTCACAAAAAATGGAACGTTTGTTCAAATCTACCACTCGTTATTTTCAGGGACAGGAACTCATTTTCTCGACGACGGTAATGCAATAAACGCGAAGAGTACCCACACGCTTTTTGTCTGTTTGTTTTTTATTTAACTCCTGATTTGGCTGCAAATGCAACAACACACTGAAACCTCCTGAAAACTGAATCGTTGCGAATGGAAGTCGGGTTCAACAATGCGCTGACAGAAACAATTAATTGTTTGGTTTATGCGGAATTCGACAACGTCGTAGAAATCGACAAACACAGAAATGTGCTTGTAGATTGCAGTAGTTAAAGCACAGCAATTAGTTTTAAATTTAGTTATTCTCAAACACCTGTCCGTTATGGACGCTTCAGTAGCACTCCTTGATCTGCAAGGCTTTCGAGATGAAAATAAACCGTTCATTCTGAAAGAAGTGGCAGTCATCTCTGCAGATGGAAATCAGCTAGCGATTGTTTTTTTAAAGCCTTCTGAAAATTACAAAAAACTCCCTGATAACGTTAAAAAGGCGTGAAGTATTTGGAGAATAAATATTATGGTCTAGCTTGAAGCTCTGGTTTTGTACGCTTTGAAAAATTTATGTCCGAACTTTTGAAAAAATTTACGGTAAAGACCAAGAAAAGAAGGAGTTTCTAAGTTTTCTCAATGAAATCGTTGTAAATTTGGAAGAATTCGAGTGTCCATATTTAAAGATTTTTAAGAAAAGTTTTGCTGCCGTACGTTGTCTCAACCATAATATTCGCGAGCCTGTCTGTGCACTGGAAAACATACTAATTCTGTCAATTCTGGTGGCGCGATGAATACAATGCAAATTCGGAAAGTGTTACAAACAATCCCGAGTCCGTCGACTGTGAAACGACATGTTTCTGCCTGTGATCAGCTGCCTGTAAGAATATCAAGACCTGCAGCCGTTATTGTTAATACGGATCCGGCAAGCAACCCTGGTGAACACTGAAATGCTGTGTATACAGTGTGGTCCATTAAGTGTGCAACAAATGGGAATTTTTTTTTATTAGTTGTACAATCGAAATTTAAATATTGCCAAAAGTTAGTGCATGTTTGATAACCATATCAGATGCCCTTAGAATGGCTTCAAGTCAAACAATATACAGGGCAGGACAAAAAATATGAAATTCGTTCAAGAACAAAGTTACCTTATTTCAAAAAATATAGCAAAATTTTATTGAGAAAAGTTGTTTAGAATTAAAAGTTATGCTCAAATACAAAGTCACGGCCTCCTATTCGAATTTTGATTCTTTTTTGGAAAATTTTGTATTACCCCCGTATGATACATATTTTTATTACTAGCTGAAACCCGCGGCATATGCCGCATTTAAAATGTACGACAAATGTAATAACTTTTGTTGCACTAAAGAAAGTTTTAAAAGCACGCTAGAGATTACGCCGTTACTGTTATTGTTAAATAACTTGATTAATTATTATTTCTTTGTCATTTTAAACTGGCATTATTATTATTATCTCTATAATAGCAACCATAAGTAACTGTTTATAATGTTTATATGCTAGCGAGTTGTTCTTAAATCGCTAGTGAATTAATAGGAACAAGAGATCAATTAAAAAACCAATTAGGGTAGGCTGTGATATATGTTATACGTTTGGCAGTACTGAAGTGTATTGTCAGTCTATGTCAAATTCGAGATTTGCAGGTTATATTTTATGTCAGTCTGTGTCAAACAACAAACAAAACCTAACCTACTAATCTCGAATTTGACATAGACTGACAATACACTTCAGTACTGCCAAACGTATAACACATATCACAGCCTACCCTAATTGGCTTTTTTATTGACCTCTTGTTAGATTGTTCTACAAGTTAAGAAAAGTGAAAGTTTTCCAGCGAATGTAAAGTTTTACGTGAGCATGGAAGAATCACTTTTTCAATGTGTTGAACATGCAATTTTTCCGTCTAGTTGACAAAAATATCTTTTTAAATAATTTTCGTCAAAGTATGGAAGCGCAATGTTTACTGTACTATATAAATACAGAGTCCGGCAACGAAGCAGGGGTGGAAGATATTTCTAAAACTATGAGAGTTACATGAATATTGTGTATATAAAAGTTGGAGGTACGAAAGTGGTGCACATTCTTAAAATATTTTTGATTATACAGGGTGTCGCAAAAAAGTATGGCGAATCAAACTTACTTTTTTTTAAATAGAATGCCCTATATTTGGGTAGCTTAAAAGTTTTGTATTCAAATACTCATCACTTTCATATAAAGTTGTAAGGGTCTAAAGTCAACTGTTTTGGAGATATTAACGATTTTATGCAAAAAATGCTGAACTTCAGGCGACTGCTGTAAGCGACAGAAAACAATTGAATGAAGGAGAGCGTTACCAAAAAATTATGATTTTTGTAAACTATCTTTCAAGTGTAAAATGGTGGATCTGGGTATTAATGTTATATAGGGTGCTCAATATTTGCAAATTTAATAATTTCGATTTTTTTTCAAACGGAACGCCCTGTATATTTTTGTATTTTTGAAGAGACCTTTTAATGAGCTTTCTTTTGATATGTTACTTCATACTTCTAAGTTCAACTGTTTTTCAGATATGTGTGTTTGAACATAAAAACAATTTAAACCCCTTAAGATGCTTTATTTCAAGGGATAAAATTAACGCCCTTAAAATAGTGATTTAAACGCATGATCTCTCTAAAAATAAAAGCACAAAACCAGGTTTAGAAAATATAAATTCAGTCAGTGTTGATACAGGAAATTATAAACACGAAAAAAAAACGATAAATGCAGGAATAAATTATTTCCACGGTCAAATTAAATCAGATAAAAAAAAACAAAAGTTAATACACCAAAATCTTTTACTTAATTACACTAAATGTTCAAATAGTTCTCCTTTCCTGCTCTGAGTATTAAAGCTGTACAGAGAATTCATAATCTGCAAATATAATTAGTTTGATTTATTTAAATGGAACACCCTGTATTTTTAAAAAGTACTTTTAATGAGCTTTCTTCTTCCACTTCATTTCCTATCTCAAAATTCGGTCGATTTTCAGATTTAATTTTCTCCTGCTTTTTTTCGCTTTTTTCGTATTGGTTATTTCTAGTTTTGAGTTCTGGTTCAATTTTTGTATTTTAAGCTTGGTTTTATCTTTTGTTTGAAGAATTCAAGTGTTTAAATCATTATTTTAAAGGCGTTTGTTTTTTATCCCTTGAAGTAAAGCATCTTAAGGGGTTTAACTTGTTTTTTATGTTTAAACTCGCATATCTGAAAAACAGTTGGAACTTAAGAGGTATGAAGGAGCATATCAAAAGAAAGATCATTAAAAGAGCTCTTCAGAAATAAAAAAATATATAGGGCGTTCCATAGGCCTTCTGGCCTGTAGTGCTGTTATATATATAGGGCGTTCCATTTGAAAAAAAATCAAAATTAAATTTGCAAATATTGAGCACTCCGTATAACATTAATACCCAGATCCACCATTTTACACTTGAAAGATAGTTTACAAAAATCATAATTTTTTGGTAACATTTTCCTTCATTCAATTGTTTTCTGTCGCTTACAGCAGCCGCCTGAAGTTCAGGAATTTTTTGCATAAAATTGTTAATATCTCCAAAACAGTTGACGTTAGACCCATACAACTTGATATGAAAATGAAGAGTATTTCAATACAATACTTTTAAGCTACCTAAATATACGGCATTCTATTTAAAAAAAGTAAGTTTGACCCGCCACACTTTTTTGAGACACCCTGTATAATCAAAACTATTTTAGAAATGTGCACCACCTTAGTACCTACAACTTTTATATACGCAATATTTATGCAACTCTCATAGTTTTAGAAATATCTTCCACCCCCGCTTTGTTGCCGGACCCTGTATAAATTAACCATTATACATTATAGAATAGAGCTTACTTGAAAATGGATGAATCTGTTATTAATTCATTTAGTTCATTTTTAGGTGAAATCAATATGATTTTGAGCAGTTATGAAAAGTATCAAAAAGTCATTTTTTTAATGTCACCAATGGCAATGTGAAAAAATAATACATTATAAGAAAAAGAAAAGCATATTTTTTCCCAAGATGTGAGTTTGCAGCTCAAGGGCGATGCGGAGCACAAATACACAGAGGGAAAAATGGTGTTCTGCCCTGTCGTGTATATACAATTTTTTCAACCGCCAGAATCAGAACCATAAGAAACGTATGCTGTGGGTGATTGGGTGAAAAGAATGGTCCAATAATGTAGGTACCTAATATGCCTGCCCAAATATTTAGCGCAAACCGTTGCTGGAAACCTCTTATGCGAAATACATTGGGGTTTTCAACTGCCCAGTAATGATTGTTGTGCTTGTTAAATAAGTACCCCTCAAGTAAAAGCTGCTTCCTCCATCCATAATACTTTTTTTGTAAAATCTTCATCTGCTTCAATTTGCTGTAGCAGCCACTGGCTAAAATTCGTTCTTTGCAGAAAGTGGTTTTCTTGTAGAGCATGAACTTTTGAATAATGAAAAGTGTGATAATTGTCCCCTTTTAAAATTCTATTCACTAAACTGCAATTTATACCAAGCTCTTGGGCGATTCCATGTTTGCTCATACCTGGTTGATTTTCCACGACTGCAACAACTTGATCTTCTAATTGAGCAGTCCTGGTTGTTCGTGGTCGCCCATGGTGGTTGTAATTTAATTCAACACGACCAGTTTCCCGCATACGTTGCTCAAGCCGCTGAAAAACATTTTTATCGGGATGACGACGATTGGGATAACGCAACGAATATTCTAGAGCAGCATTTCTTAAGTTTTTGCATTCACCAAGAATGAGGTACATGTCACAATATTCGTTATTACTAAACATTACAAATGATCTTTAAATTTTGACATTACAGTGACATTAAATCATTGGCACAAAACACATTTGGTCAATACTTTTTGCAAATTATCAATCTGATATGTTGCCAGCTTCATTTTATTTCATATTTTAATAATTGTTGAAACATTTAAAACATTGTATTTAAAAACTCTAGCAACTTTTGGTAAAATAAATTTATTTTTACAAGATTATACTGGGTTTGCAATATTTTGAATATAGAAATTTATAAAATATAGTTCAGATTGTCATTTTCAATCTGCCCACTTTGGACCCCCATATCTTATCAACGGGGTTCCTGAGATATTTTTTGTATTTAACGTACGAATATAAGCAGGTACCTAAATAGCAAATCTAAAACTTAAAATTGTTCTTTGTACAGGATTTCGTATGGAACTTGATGGAAAGCACTCGTGAAAGGTATCGGTAGTTCAACAGCTGTATCCACATGATTTTGGACAACGGATTCAATATTGTCAATGGTTTATGGTAATTACCTGTTAGACTGCACATTTATGTTGAAACCAGCTTGCACCCGCTCAAAGTTGGAATATGGGCAACTATGGCGAATTATTGGCCCAATTTTTTTCCACGATACAATAAATGCAAAAAGATGCAATAATATTTGACAACTATTTACAAAGTATTCAAACACATTTCTTAATTGGAAGTATTTACTTTGGTTCTTAATATTAAAAATAATATGTTTTATTAACTATCATTATTTTAAATAAATTGAGCAATTTAATTAATTCTCAATTTTATTGCAATTTGTCATCTCAATCTTATCTCCTGTAGAGAACTATCATTCAACAGCAAACCGGGATCGCCTAACTGACACATTATTGATGCAATGAAACCAGAATTTGTTGAATTACTTAACCTTTCAGTAGTTGCCATTTCAGAATATATTATACAGTGTGTCTCACCGACTACGAGACATAGCACAATTAACATTGGGAAATTACGTAAGGATCAACTATTGCTTTGGCCGGATAGAGAATTGTGATTGGTCAAAAGTGAAACAATCATTGAATTATTTTGTTGTCATAACTGTGCTTTCGTTTCTAATTGCGGGTAACTTTAAAATTTGTATTATACAGTGTGTCCCCGGATTGAGTTCACTATAGGTATAATCGACAAAAAATTTTACAATTTTATTTTAATGTTTTGGGATCCCGCCCTGCTTGGTCTGAAAACAATTTTAAGCAGAGTTTTAATTTTTAGAAGTTAAGTCGGCCATGAAAAATGTGAAAAAACTATTTTCTATTTAGGTAAACTACCCTTTTTGTTCATGATACGGCAAAATTTTATTAAGAAAAGTTGTTTAGAATGATAAATTACTGCCTTATACAAAATTTCAGAAAGATCTGTTGACTTAGAAAACACCGTTATTTTTTAGATAATTGTATTTTATTTTCAGGTAAACCACTTTTTTTGTTTATGATACGGAAAAATTGTATTAAAAAAAGTTGTTCAGAATGAAAAATTATGGCCCTGTACCAAATTTCAAAAAGATCTGTCGACTTAAATTAAACCGTTATTTTTTAGATTAAACAAATTGCATTTATTAAAAATAACGGTTTCATCTAAGTCGACAGATCTTTTTGAAATTTTGTATAGGGCCACAGCTTCTCATTTTGAACAACTTTTCTTAATACAATTTTTCAGTATCATGAACAAAAAAGTAGTTTACCTGAAAATAAAATACAATTATCTAAAAAATAACGGTGTTTTCTAAGTCAACCGATCTTTTTAAAATTTTGCATAGGGCCGTAATTTATCATTCTAAACAACTTTTCTTAATAAAATTTTGCCATATCATGAACAAAAAGGGTAGTTTACCTGAAAATAAAATAGTTTTCGCTTCCCTGCCAAGGCCTACTTGTGTTTCAAAAACTGTAAATATTCTTAAAATTCTCTTCAGACCAAGCAGGGCGGAATCCCAAAACATTAAAATAAAATTGTAAATTTTTTTGTCAATTATACCTATAGTGAACTCAATCCGGGGACACACTGTATATACAGAGTGTCTCGCAAAGTTACCCCTGCACCTAAGGAGCATGTTCTTGAGATCATTTCAAGCAAAAAAGTTCATATGAACATGTGTCCTATTCTCATTAACTACTCATTCTGCCATCATAAGCAAGAAGGCGGTATCTACAAAAAAAGCGTTTCGTGATAAATGGCGAAACGTAACTTATTGATATTTCAACACCATGCGGTACATAATCGTGGATTTTTTGTATTATAAGTATGAATTTAGTTGTGTTTTATATAAAAAGAAACAATATTCACCATTTATATCGAAAAAAAAGAAATTGTAGCGAAAAAATGTAGATACCGCCTTTTGACTTTAAATTGCAACAATCGAGCAAACACTAAGTACAGATTGAAAAAGCGGCATCTACTTGACAATGTTGTATAATGGAAGACTTGATACTATTAATTTAATGAAACGGCAGTTGGCCATATCTGAACATTTGCGACCACGAAAACAGACAATAAAGGCGGTATCTAACAAAACAAAAAAAGAAGAAGGCTTCTACAAGCAGATACTGCTTTTCACTTTTGCATTTTGCATATGACGCCTTCTTGCGCTTTATAAGTAACAAAATTTCTGTAGATACCACCTTTTTTCATCTGAAAATCATAGTTATAATAATAATAATAATAATAAGCAGCTTTATTTCCCATATAATTAAAAATTACAACAACAAAAAATAAACGTAATTTCAATTAATTTATAGGGAAACCCCAAGGCCCAGGTTCAATTGCAGCGATATGCCGCTCTTGATCTACCACCCAAACTTTGCATATTAAAGATTTTTTCTTAAGTTTATATAATTCTTAAAACCAAAGAGCATCATTATACGCTCTTTGTTAAAACTATACACTAAAAACTAATACAATTCGACGACAGTTGGTCGTGGCTATGAAGAAATAATAACAAAGTAGCATGTAACACATCGTATCACAGTTGTGAAAGTAACATAAATATAAATGTATAAATAAATTATTGTTGGCGTAGCAACTCGATCGTAAGTTTTCTTTTAAAGGCATTTACAGACAGACCCTTCAAGAATATAGGAAGATTATTATATACCTTTGCTATTTGGTACGTAAAGGAGCGTTCATATAGTGCAGTTTTATGAACTGGTGGTGTTATGGTTCCTTTATACCTGATGTTTATGTTGTGAATATCTGTGCGGTAAGTAATTTTATTATAGAGGTACGCTGGTCTCTTATGCAGAACAATTCTGTGGTATAACGTGGCCGCAAGCAGTTTTAGTCTATTTGCCATATTTAACCAGCCTGCATCTTGCAATTTATGAGAAATATGATCATATTTTCTGATGCCATATGCCAGTCGGAGACACGAATTTTGCACTCTCTGAATTTGATTTATATTATCTTTAGTTAAGCATGAACCGTAAACTTCGGCGCAAAAGGTAAAATTAGACAAAACTGAATTTTAATTTCTTTTGAAAAATAAGTTCTATGAGGGTAAATAAGTTTAAGGTTCATATGAGCTTTCTTAATATTATACATAATTTGGGTTTTGTATCTAAACGTGTTATCTACCATCAGTCCAAGGTTCCGTGCCTGTTCCATAACCGGTATAGTAACTCCATCTATCTGTAAGTTAACAACTTCCTTTAATTCTTGGCAATGTTTAGCATTACCGAATAAGAGGACAATAGATTTTGCAGGATTAATTAAAAGTGAATGATTTTTAGATAATATTAGCAATTTCTTGAAGATCTGAGTTATTGTTTAAAAATGCATGCTGATAGTCAGATATAGTAAATGAATGGCAAAGCTATGTATCATCAGTGTACATATGAAATTTACACGTTCTTATGTGTTTGTGAAATAAAGATGTATACACTAAAAAAAGTAACGGACCAAGCACAGATCCCTGCGGCACTCCACCTGGTACAAGTCTCGGATTTGATGTACCACAAGGCAGCAGAACACGTTGTGATCGATTTTCAAGATAACTTTTAAAAAAGTCTATTACGCCATATGAGAAACCAACATAGTGCAAAATAGACAAAAGAATTGAATGATTCACAGTATCAAATGCCTTGCTGAAATCTAACAATATCAACACTGATACTTTGCCTTGGTCCGCAGCTTCGAGCAAATCATCGGTTACATTTAATAAAGCTGTTGCACAGCTATGTCCCGCCCGAAATCCAGACTGGTTAGTAGGAATGATGTTGTTTTGAGTTAAATGCTCCTTTAACTGAAGTGAAACTATCTTTTCTAGGATCTTCGATGGTGTAGGTAGAATCATCATTCATTATCGTATGGTTCACAGGACGTAACACATATCAAACACAGAGTGTGCAGGCAACTTGTCAAACTTAAAGCCATACACAGATACCAAACAACTTTATTCTTTTATGTTTGGTATCTGTAGGTAGAATACTAATAGGTCTCAAGTGTTTGTATTCAGTAGGATCTTTTATTTTTGGTATAGGTGTTACTAATGCAAGTTTCCACTGAGATGGAAAGATATTTTCATATAAGCAGGTGTTAATGATGTGAGTTATATATGGAACTAAATGTGGACAACAAAATTTTATCATTTGTATAGTTAACTCGCCAGAACCCTTAGCATTGCTTTTTATTTTAATTAGTATATAAGTTATAATGTCACAATCTACAAGAGTAAATTCCATTGGTACGATAGTATCTGAAAAGGTATTATTTCTATAATAATTTAAGGTATTATCATTATTGTTATGAATTCCTGTTATACTATCTAGAAAATAGTTATTAATTTCCTTTGGTTTACTTAGGTGGGTAGGTAGTTCGTTTTTCTTATTTGCTGATATATTTAATGACTTTAGTTCATTCCACATAGCCTTAGAATCCGAATTTGAAAATTTAAATTTAAAATAAGCTTTTTTCTCACTTTTTATAGCCCGCGTAGTTAGATTCCTTAAGGACTTGTAATACTCCCACTTGCCATTTGTCTTGTTCTTTAAATATTGAGCTTTAGCTTTATCCCTAAGTTTCATCATTAATCTTACGTTATCAGTAATCCAAGGTGCTTTCTTTTTTGTAATTTTCATTGTTTTGACAGAAGCATGCTTATGAAAAAGGCAAAGTAATTGTTCATTTAGAAATGCAACCTTCTTATTAACATCATTTATTTGCATGAAATAATGTAATGGCAATTGTAACACCCGTATTCATAGTCGTTCGCCAGCGACTCGACGGCGACTCGCCGGAGTTCCGCTGATAGTAAAAATATTTGCAAATTTAAAAGTCACAACTGATAACTAAGGTAAATATTTATAACTACGTATAAAAATAACGACCAAACGTTTAAAATAAAATGTCAATATTAGAATAGCAATATAATAAAATGAAAATAAATTTATGAATCATTCCCCAAATCAGCATTCATAGGTAGGTATACGTGTAATTGTATTATTCACTTTAGCGAATATATTGCCACCATATGTCCACACACACCTTACACCATATTTCTTACCAGCCTGTTTAAGCAGCTGGAGCCTTTTTTTAGTTAGGTCCTCTCTGATAACTATACTCGAATTTTTCAATTTCCTTTTATTATTGTAAACAGTGTTTTTTGTATTATGACTTACGAATTTTACTATAATAGGACGATTTTCGTCTATTTTACCAAGACGATGACTGCAGTCAATGTGTGCGGCCGTAATCTCTACTCCCAGTATATCGATTTGTTACTTATCTAAAATGATTGGAATTTTGTACCAATTCCAACGATACCAATAACTCAATTTCGATTTTTCTGTAGATACCGCCTTCTTGCTAATGACTGCAGTAAATGTCGCTATAATAAAGGAAACAAATTGTTATTTTTCCTGTAATTCATCTTTGATCGGCATACCTGAAAATCAGCACGTATGCAGGTTTATTACTGACATCGGGGTACAACGCCAACCCTTTTTACTGCAACGTTTCATGCTCTCAAAGAAAGTAGATGTCTTCCAAGCGTTAGCATTCAGGATGTTGCTGAGCAGCAGTTGTTGAATTATAGCTCATGGTTTTCGGTATTTCTTAGGTAATCTTCAATATGTCGCTATAATAAAGGAAACAAATGGTTTTTCCTCGTAAATTCTTTGTTGATCGGCATACCTGAAAATCAGCCCGTATGCAGGGTACAACGCCAAATCTGTGGTATATTTGCAGCGCAGTCAAAGCGATTAACAATTTGATAAAGTTTCGTAGTCAAAATAATTTTTAGGTTATGTGTAAACATCAAAGTCAGAGACACATTTAATATGCTTAAAACTGCTTCGGCCGTTGGTTGCATTCAGTAACTCTCTTTATTATTAATCAAAATTCACTTGCCTTTGAAGCTGTGTCAACAGTTTTAAAAAACACAAAAAATATGCATAATAAATAATTGTTTTCTGTGATAATATGGCTATTAAAAGTTAAGGGAAGTTTGTTTACAAAAACCCGAAAATAGAAATGGTGGAACGCAACCATAGTACTTTTAGTTGTGTAAACACGGCTTTTAGTCTTCTGCATTATTATAAGTGATGATGATGATGATGATGATGATGATAAATTAATTAAAACATCTTTCATTTCTCTAACTGCATTCCGATCGCTGTACTCGTTTTTCAACACCCTGTAATCAAGGAGACAAATTGAGCTCGCTCGGGAACGAAGTTTCCGGGTACGAGATGTGGGGAGACGAAATATCCCCGGAACGAAATGTGGGGAACGAAATGGGACCTGGACATATCGCCGAATGGACAAAACGCCAAATCGTATTTTAATGCCCAAAACGCCCAATCGTGCCCAAAACGCCGAATTCGTTTGAGTGGACAAATCGCCGAAAATGCCCAAAACGCCGAATGCTGTCGGTGGACATATCGCCGAAAATAGACAAATCGCTGAATTAGTTGGCGTGGACAAATCGCCGAAAATGCCCAAAACGTCGAATTCTCTCGGTGGACATATCGCCCAAAATGGACAAATCGCCGAATTAGTTATCGTGGACAAAACGCCGAAAATGCCCAAAACGCCGAATTCTGTCCGTGGACATATCGCCGAAAATGGACAAATCGCCGAACCGTGTAAAATGACCCCACATGGATCGGAAAGTTGGCATCGCTCGATTTTGTTCAAAACCCCCTTTTGTGTCGGTGGACATATCGCCGAAAATGGACAAATCGCCGAATTAGTTAGCGTGGACAAAACGCCGAAAATGCCCAAAACGCCGAATTTTGTCGGTGGACACAACGCCGAAAATGGACAAATCGCCGAATTAGTTAGCGTGGACAAAACGCCGAAAATGCCCAAAACGCCGAATGCTGCCGGTGGACACATCGCCGAAAATGGACAAATCGCCGAATTAGTTAGCGTGGACAAAACGCCGAAAATGCCCAAAACGCCGAATGCTGCCGGTGGACACATCGCCGAAAATGGACAAATCGCCGAATTAGTTACCGTGCACAAAACGCCGAATTCTGTCGGTGGACATATCGCCGAAAATGTCCAAAACGTCGAATTAGTGGGCTTGTACCAAACGTCAAAGATGTCGAAATCACCAATTCCTGTTAGTGGGTATGGTACAAATTAAGGATGCAGAATATTTTACGGCCAAACAAATAGCGCGAATGGTTTTCAAGTTGTTATTTCTAAGTTACAACAATAATAAATTCAACTAGCAATTGCTGCCAGCATAAACAACACCTGTAAACTAATAGTTGATATTCTAACTACAATTTTTAATATCTCGTGTGCATTTTTGTGATTGAGTATTGAGGGTGGTGTCATTTTGTTCCTTATGCTGGGACCCGCGACTGGGATGAGCGAGGGGGCTATTTGGGGATAAGTTATTATTTTAAAATATAAATAAAGTAAATATGTTTTAAAAACCAGAATATCTATTTTATATTCTATATCGCGCATATACTGCAACTTGTAATCTAATAAAATAAAATGATAATTGACCGTCATTGAATCCAAAATAGCGAACTTTAATTTTTTTATTTAAAAAACTCGTTGAATATAAAACAACAGGAAGGAGCATTTACCAGATGAGGTTGCGTCGAGAATGGAGGTTGCATATGGCGGATAGTTGTTTCCGTTTGACACTGGCGTACTGTCTGTAAAGGATATATTATGGGTTTATTATATATCAAAGATCAACATTTTATGTATTTCTACACATTTATATCGGGTGATTACAAATGTTTTTCCATCAAGCTACTTATGAAATATTTGTTATATGAATAGTATGTAGGTGGCACTGTAAGTCTATGTCAAATTCGAAGTTAGCAGGTTAGGTTTTGCGTCAGTCTTGATTATAAAATCACCCGGTATATTAATGCCTAGACAAGCTATTAGGTTAGCTTATTGGAATGTATATATATGAATTAAATAAATTATTATTTATTATTATTATACCTATTATAATTGTTTTACTGAGTTTAAAAGTTGTCGTTATTTGTATTAAACAAATTTTAATAAAAGAACATTATGTAAATTAATTCACATTAACATTAATTTCTGCTACAATCCCAAATTTATATGGTGATAAATATAGAATAAGTTGGGAGTTTTAACAAATTTATTTATTTTAATTTTTCTTAAATTTATTTATTTCCAACAGACAAATATAAATATTTCTAATATATGTATTTTTACAAATAAATTATAAATTGACTTAGGTATACATTTGTAATAAAAGTAGTAAATAGACCACATAAGGAAACATTCTTGTGCTTGGCGTTTTTCTACAGTACCTTAAATTTTACTAGAATTGTTCTATGCTTTTCTATATTGACTGCACTTTTTTATTTGTATGTGTTGTTTCACAAGATTGTCTGAATATATTTTGTTAATCGGTTATTATTTCGTCATTTGTCAACGCACAAACATCTAACAGAAATCCTAGAAATGCAAGTTTATAATGTGTTTACTGCATTCAGTCTAGACACTATATATTATATACTAGCTGACCCGGCAAACGTTGTTTTGGATTATGACATGATGGGGAAAACCTTTCAAACCATTAAGCACAGAATGATAAAAGTATGACTGCAAATAGAAAGTCGTAGTGTATAGAAAAACACACTTTCGATATTTTCCAATTTTCCGGCTGTCCCTTTGGATTTTTCCGAATTTTCTTTTTTTGCTAAACCACCTCGGGAGTAAGGCGAACAAAACAAAAAAAAATCATCCAAATCGGTCCAGTCGTTCTCGAGTTTTTGCGTTACTAACACACGGTGAGTGATTTTTATATTTACAGATAATATTGCTTAAATAATGTGTAATCATTTATCCAAAATGAATAATTGGGCCAGTCAACAGCGTGTTTCTTGTGTTAACCAATTCGTCAAAACTAATTTTGTGATTTCAACCGAACGCGTCTCTTGCGAGAGAATAATGCGGGCATTAAAATTCGGACGAAAAGCCCAATGGGGTGGAAATGCCGAAAACGTCATAGGTACCTGGGGCATTAGAAGAATTAACAAATTCACAACATTCTGTTACATACAATAGGTACCTAACTATTGTTTCTTTTACTAAGCGGTACAAACTTATTTTCGTGAACAAACTTTGATGTCAATCATGGATTTCGAGTACTTTTTCTGCCAAATTACCCAAAGAATTATTTGAATAACTTGGCATTTATCCTTGAAGAATTCATTAGCAAGCGCAGTAGGTATATAACACAGGCAAAGTTGTTGTATGAGCGTTACATGTTTTTCTTCTAATAAATTTATAAAAAAGGCCACGCTCCACAACTCAGGAATGCCAGTTGATCCAATATAACTTCGAATAGATTTGAGTACAGCTATTATTATGTGCAATTCTCATGGAATGATCACCTAATTTTCGATTAAAAAATGCCATCTTTAGATGTATCAAAGGCCGTTGTAGTCGACGGTTTACAGTCACAACCATGATATAACTAACTGTTTGTTATATCATGGTCACAACTAACTTTTTCAGTTTGGTGATGCAGGAAGTAATGGCAAAACAGATATGTGTGTTTTGTGTCGCCTATCATATACCGTGGAATTGTGGGTAGACAGAGTTATT
This sequence comes from Agriotes lineatus, assembly GCA_940337035.1. Taxonomy (NCBI): domain Eukaryota; kingdom Metazoa; phylum Arthropoda; class Insecta; order Coleoptera; family Elateridae; genus Agriotes; species Agriotes lineatus. Next base: position 87,837 of record CALNHX010001964.1, on the reverse strand, counting down.
AGCACTTGATTGGAACTATAAGTCTGACTTAAATTAACAATTTCGCCTAGCAACCATATGATGTCTTACGTTGCAACTTCTGTTAGATAATGACGGAACATCAACAGTCATAGTTGACCTTTTTGTTTAGCACCATTTGGAAGGAACCATGACAGTGTGCAAATTGTTTCCGGAAATGTTTTAGAAATGTAAGCACACTGGGCCATAAATACCGCCACTACCTCTTTTATTTTTTATGGCACTTAAACATTTTATAAGTTTGCTATTTGTTTTGTATAATCGATTACCTTTAATTTGATACCCAACAAGTTCATGTTTAGTTTTTTCTTTGAATATAAAGGAAGGAGTCTGGTCTTTTATTGGCCGTACTTAAAAAATCTCCATATGCAACCTCCAAGTATGACTCATTTGTGGTAGTTTATTCATGGTAGTTGTCAAATAACGTGATCATAGGGGTATAATTTTTGCATTTTAATTGTATAAAGCCTTAGTCAATGCGTACTTATTTTCAGATAATGTTTATTTACAAGCTGGTTGGTAATTAAAATGAAAATATTGACTGTCCTGAACTGCCGGCAAGACTTAACTTTCATATACCTGATATAAGAACGAGAAATAGTCTCACATTTGTTAATACTTGTCCTAGGACAAATTCCTATAAAAATTAATCACTTTTTGCAAGCACTGCATCATACAATCTTATTAATAATCAAATTGACATATTCCACTATGACTTGAAAGGTTTTTCTAAGGATTTGTTTTATACTGTAAGTTTATTGTAATCTTAGGTTGGTTTTCGACTGTATAATAGAAAAAAGTGGACGTGACTACCTCCCTGGACTTTCCCATACTGGAAACTGTTCATATCGTCTTTATTCAACAGTCTTTACAACATATCAAAATGTCAACTCGATGACTCACGTCTTCACCGTGATAAGCGTTTACACTTTCACGTAAATTGCGGGTAAATATAAAAGAATGTGTAGTTCAAAACGTGACCACCGAGCTTCTGTAGATGACGCCAAGTGGACAAGCCGCCTAAGGTCACTATATCAATAAGGTAACGCCATTCCATTCCTCGCTTGAGAATGTGAGAAAATTGTGAGATAAGGATAACAAATACAAATTTCCCAAGTGCAATAGGGAGGACACTAGTTTTTGGGGATTTTCTTTTTGGTGTAATGGCACTTGTAAAGTGAGGAATCTGTTAGGTTATGTGCTTTTATCCCCAGTTGGAGAAAATTGTGCGACAAGGATAGATATAAAAAATCACTAATGGCGATACCTTATTGATATAGTGACCTTAAAGCCGCCACTGTGCTATTAGTTTATGTATTACTAGCTTTTACCCGCGACTTCGTTCGCGCGAGGTTCGTTATTTGTGTATTAAATAATGACTAATTATTTTCTGTCATCCCATCCCATCTCATCCCATCCTATCCCCGTCCCCGTCCCTTTCTCCGTCCCCGTCTCCGTACCGTCCCATTCCGTCCCGTCCCGTCCCGTCCCGTTCCGTCCCGTCTCGTCCCGTCCCGCCTCTCCCCTTCCATCCCATTCCTTCCCTCCCCTTCCCTTTCCGTCCCGTACCGTCTCGTTCCTTTTCGTCCCGTCCCTTCCTTTTCCGTCCAGTCCCTTCCTGTTCAGTCCCTTCCCGTCCAGTCCCGTACCTTCCCGTCCCGTCCCGTCCCTTCCCCTTCCATCCCATTCCTTCCCTTTCCTTTCCGTATCATCCCGTTCCGCCCCGCCCCGCCCCGTCTCGACCCTTCCCGTCCCGTCCCGTCCCGCCCCTTTTCCTCCCGTCCAGTCCCGTCCCTTCCCGTCCCGTCCCGCCCCTCCCCTTCCATCCTATCCCCTCTCCTTCCATCCCAACCTTTTCCTTCCCTTTCCGTCCCGTCCGTCCCGCCCCGCCCCGACCCGTCCCGCCCCGCCCCGTCCCGCTTTGCCCCGTCCCGTCCCGTTCCGTCCCTTCCCTTCCCTCCAGTCCCGTCCCGCTCAGTCCCGTCCCGTCCAGTCCGTCCCGTTCCGTCCAGTCTAGTCCCGACCCGTCCCGTTTCTTCCCTTATGTCATGTTCACCGTCTTGGACTTAAAAATAAATGTAATTTTCGCAATCAACGTCCCAAAAAACCTCAATAACGACACCCATATCGATTTTTAGGCTTACTTACCCCATTTCACCCCCTAAGGGGTTGATTTTCGGAAAATCACGAAATACGTGTTTGATTATTTGTTTTTATGAGTACTCCTACGAAGTTTCAAGTCGAAATGTCTATTTAATATTATTTCTCCATACAAAATTGGAACCCCCATTTTACCCCTTTAGGGGTTGAATTTCGAAATATCCTTAATTATTCCTTGTATACATCATAAAGGGAACCTCTGTGCAAAATTTCAGCTTTCTAGGTCCAAGGGTTTGGGCTGGGCGTTGATGAGTGAGTGAGTCAGTGAGTCAGTCAGGACTTTTAGAAATATATATAAGATTTTCCTCAAAACGGCTGTAGCACCCAGGTGAAATTTTCTAAGTACCTGGAAATTATATTTTCTAGGGCATACAAAATCGATTTTTTTATTTTCGCGGAAAAAGATTCTTTGACGCAAAAATATAACAACCGTTAGAACAAAAAAATTATTTTTCAAAAATAGAGGGAGGAGGGAGCCGGTGCGCTTACATATATCCACGAGTGTAATATTTTTTTTCTACTCCTTTATTAGTAAATTGCTCATTAAGCACTGCTTACTTGATTAGTAAATTCGTTGTTACAAACAGTGTTAAGTAATGATAATGACTAACACGTATTTTTTTTTATTACGTTACAGTTAGCTTCTGTTGTTTGTACGAAGCGGTGTAGGGATGTGACTGCAGCCTCCTAATTTTTAAGATGGTGTGACAGATGATTTGACAGTTAATAAAATATTTCTTTTTCGTTTAACGAAATGAGTGTGATCGTAGAAAAAGTATAGTACGCAACTCGAGCTATAGAGCAATTACACGCTCGTGTAATATGCTTCCTACAGCTCTCGTTGTGTAATATACTATTGCATATTCATATGCTCCATTATGCACTGAGCAATTCAGTGAAAACCCCAGCTACCTATCTTGTTTTGTTTATTAATTAAAGGGGTTTAAATTTTCAAACTTCAAAGCTTCGTAGAGGGCGCCACAGATAATTCATGAGATTCTTTAAAAAACAGATCGATAGCCCTTTTCGGGGTCTATCAGTGTATGAAGTTTAAACAAATTCCTGTGGCAGTTTTTGAGAAATGATTTTTAGAAAATTTTCAAAATTTTGAAAATTTGTAATTTAGGCCCCTTAATATTTTTCACAACACTTTTTATATCACCTCATGTTAGCCTTCGTATACTATTTAGAAAAAAAAAATCAATTGAATCGATTCATCCGTTTTTGAGTAATAGGGCGTTAAACTCAAAATTTTCAAAAAATCATAGCGCCCTTCATTTTAAACCTAGCGAGTTCGGCAAAAAACTAACAGATTTGTCTTATGATCCTCTATCGTTATCCGCGATAAAATTTTCAAAATTTTAATCACGAAAACAGTGGTTCCTAGAAGCCCAAAACGGATATTTCTGTGAAAATCTCGATTTCCAAAATTTTCATGATTCCAAGACTTCCCTATACCTATGGGTATGGGAAAGTAATTATGTTTGAGTTAGTTCTAAATATGAAATTGTAGACTTTCTATAATTGGGCTTCCTGTCTGTTGGAAATAAATAAATTTAAGAAAAATTCAAATAAATAAATTTGTTAAAACTCCAACTTATTCTATATTTATCACCATATAAATTTTGCGATTGTAGCAGAAACTCGTTAAATTAATGTTAATGTGAATTAATTTACATAATGTTTTTTTATTAAAATTTGTTTAATATCTATAACGACATTTTTAAACTCAGTAAAACAATTATAACATAATAATAATAAATAATAATTTATTTAATTCATATATATACATTCCAATAAGCTAATCTAATAGCTTGTCTAGGCATTAATATACCGGGTGATTTTATAATCAAGACTGACACAAAACCTAACCTGCTAACTTCGAATTTGACATATACTTACAGTGCCACCTACATATTATTCATATAACAAATATTTCATAAGTAGCTTGATGGAAAAACATTTATAATCACCCGATATAAATGTGTAGAAATACATAAAATGTTGATCTTTGATATATAATAAACCCATAATATATCCTTTACAGACAGTACGCCAGTGTCAAACGGAAACAACTATCCGCCATATGCAACCTCCATTCTCGACGCAACCTCATCTGGTAAATGCTCCTTCCTGTTGTTTTATATTCAACGAGTTTTTTAAATAAAAAAATTAAAGTTCGCTATTTTGGATTCAATGACGGTCAATTATCATTTTATTTTATTAGATTACAAGTTGCAGTATATGCGCGATATAGAATATAAAATAGATATTCTGGTTTTTAAAACATATTTACTTTATTTATATTTTAAAATAATAACTTATCCCCAAATAGCCCCCTCGCTCATCCCAGTCGCGGGTCCCAGCATAAGGAACAAAATGACACCACCCTCAATACTCAATCACAAAAATGCACACGAGATATTAAAAATTGTAGTTAGAATATCAACTATTAGTTTACAGGTGTTGTTTATGCTGGCAGCAATTGCTAGTTGAATTTATTATTGTTGTAACTTAGAAATAACAACTTGAAAACAATTCTCGCTATTTGTTTGGCCGTAAAATATTCTGCATCCTTAATTTGTACCATACCCACTAACAGGAATTGGTGATTTCGACATCTTTGACGTTTGGTACACGCCCACTAATTCGACGTTTTGGACATTTTCGGCGATATGTCCACTCACAGGATTCGGCGTTTTGTCCAGGCTAACTAATTCGGCGATTTGTCCATTTTCGGCGATATGTCCACCGACAGAATTCGGCGTTTTGGGCATTTTCGGCGTTTTGTCCACGGTAACTAATTCGGCGATTTGTCCATTTTCGGCGATGTGTCCACCGGCAGCATTCGGCGTTTTGGGCATTTTCGGCGTTTTGTCAACACCAACTAATTCGGCGATTTGTCCATTTTCGGCGATATGTCCACCGACAGCATTCGGCGTTTTGGGCATTTTCGGCGATTTGTCCACGGTAACTAATTCGGCGATTTGTCCATTTTCGGCGATGTGTCCACCGGCAGCATTCGGCGTTTTGGGCATGTTCGGCGTTTTGTCCACACCAACTAATTCGGCGATTTGTCCATTTTCGGCGATATGTCCACCGACAGCATTCGGCGTTTTGGGCATTTTCGGCGATTTGTCCACGGTAACTAATTCGGCGATTTGTCCATTTTCGGCGATATGTCCACCGACACAAACGGGGGTTTTGAACAAAATCGAGCGATGCCAACTTTCCGATCCATGTGGGGTCATTTTACACGGTTCGGCGATTTGTCCATTTTCGGCGATATGTCCACGGACAGAATTCGGCGTTTTGGGCATTTTCGGCGTTTTGTCCACGATAACTAATTCGGCGATTTGTCCCTTTTCGGCGATATGTCCACCGGCAGCATTCGGCGTTTTGGGCATTTTCGGCGATTTGTCCACGGTAACTAATTCGGCGATTTGTCCATTTTCGGCGATGTGTCCACCGGCAGCATTCGGCGTTTTGGGCATGTTCGGCGTTTTGTCCACACCAACTAATTCGGCGATTTGTCCATTTTCGGCGATATGTCCACCGACAGCATTCGGCGTTTTGGGCATTTTCGGCGATTTGTCCACGGTAACTAATTCGGCGATTTGTCCATTTTCGGCGATATGTCCACCGACACAAACGGGGGTTTTGAACAAAATCGAGCGATGCCAACTTTCCGATCCATGTGGGGTCATTTTCCACGGTTCGGCGATTTGCCCATTTTCGGCGATATGTCCACGGACAGAATTCGGCGTTTTGGGCATTTTCGGCGTTTTGTCCACGATAACTAATTCGGCGATTTGTCCCTTTTCGGCGATATGTCCACCAAGAGAATTCGACGTTTTGGGCATTTTCGGCGTTTTGTCCACACCAACTAATTCGGCGATTTGTCCATTTTCGGCGATATGTCCACCGACAGCATTCGGCGTTTTGGGCATTTTCGGCGATTTGTCCACTCAAACGAATTCGGCGTTTTGGGCACGATTCGGCGTTTTGGGCATTAAAATACGATTCGGCGTTTTGTCCATTCGGCGATATGTCCAGGTCCCAACTTACTAAGCCCATCGACTAAGTTTCATATAAAACAATGTCTCAATTCTGCTTTTCGTTGTTTCAAACTTTAAGAATATTTAAATCTGCAGCTTATTATTCAACATAATTTTTGTTAGACAAATTTCTATTCAATCATTGCCACGAGCTTTTTTTCAAATTTTTAGCATCTTACCAACTTTAGGCCTGCACATGCAACAACATCGCAGTGCTATCCAAATACGCTTTAAAGACACCATGAAAGTGGCAGAGATTGCCGCCTGGTACAAAAATCCCAAGGATTTCCTGGAATTTCACCCTGTCCCACCCTGCCTAAAAATACAGAACCCCCGCAATTATCCACAGACTTCAAAACTTGTCAGGCATTTTCCAGCTTAAATATTAATAAGGCCCTGTAGCCTTTTCCCCGTTTCACAACAGCCAATTCCCACTTTGGGTTTAGCAAGGACCTAAGACCCGGCAACGGGGATTAGCAATTTAAAAAATTACGTGCGTGGGAATTTAAGCTGTCTACAGTTTTTTGTGCGTCTTTGAGCTGCGCCGCCTCTAGCAGTCAAGTGCTATTCAAACACATCGGCCCGAAAAGCAGTAAAAGCCATGAGCCTTCGACTTCTGAATTAGGTGATTCATGCTGGTCGACAATCAACAGATTCTCCAAGACCCCTCTTTCCGGGGGGCGCCAAATTAGCTTTCTTCATGAGGTTTTGCGCGGTTTAAAAGAGATAAATCTTGGCTCAAATGCGACCTTTCGAAAGGGACGCAAAGTTTGTGTCCGAGATTTTCGGTGCGTGTAGCGTTTGCCGTTTGACAAATGTCGCCGACACGAAACTACAGTTACACAATGGAGTACATCTGAAATAAATTGCTATTTTGTGTTAGCCTCGGATTATAATTTTATCTTTTGTTCTACGACGCATTTGCATTCGTTATTAATTCCTTTTTGACAGCTGACATTCTATTTGGCGAGAACAGCTGAACATATTAATATCTGAGTTTTTATTTCAGTACTTTCAATAAGGAAACCTGCTTGATACCATATAAAATTTCATTTTTAAATATTAACATAACGTAACAATCGATAAAATATGAAAATTATTTTGAAAAGGCATCTTAAATAGGCAAATTAAAAATTATCGGTGCAAAAACATTTCTGTTCAACAGTAAACATAAAAACACTTTGAAGTTTGAAGTACGATAACTATTGTTAATTAATACATAAAAAAAGTGGAATGCTTTAGTAACCCATTTTATTGTACTTACCTCACTAATATGTACAGTGTCAGTGATCGCTAACTGAGAATTTAAGTGCACAAACATTTTAACAATAATTATTACGAATGAGCAATTACTAACAAGTAATTTTTATCCTTTATTTATTGGTGTTTATTATGAAAGATTATTATCAGTTGTATACATTTTCTCAAGTTACACTATTTCTTTTCGAGTTAAAATGTCTTCAACTAAAGAAAACGATTTTCATCGTCGCAGCTGATTACTGTTGCAGAACGAAGATTTTATATTTGATATATCCCGTGATGGCAAAACGTTGTATATTGCTTTTAATTTGTTGTAATCAAAATTTTTCGACTTCCAATTTTGGACACATTTGGTTAGTATTAGTATACCAATTTTCCAGTAACTGCAGTTAAACTTGATATTGTGCCGTTAATAAACATGTCTAATAAACCGATACACCGTCAACCTTATGTTAGTAACGTATCTTTAATAAAGAAAAAAACATCACTAAAGCTTAGCATTAGTAGGTACAAATTTACCAAATAATACAAAGTGTCAGTACTCAAAATAGTAAGAGACATCGGTAACTCATTAAATTCTACCTAAATGCACTTAGATAGAGTGTGACAGTTCATTAAAAGTAGCATTTGTTTACATTTTTAAGACCAAGGAATAATAGTTATTTATGGTTTATTATATTAGAAATAATCCACGAGAGAAAAGTTGAACCCTCGAGGCCACTAGGCCGAGTGTTTTTTTTTTTGTAATAATACCCGCGCGGCATACAAACATTTATCAAACAGCTCAATAAATACCAAACAACTTTTTTATCAGCAGCTGTGAATAGTCAAAGTGACAAATTAATTGGGAGTGAGCTGAAGTACCGACAGATCAAATAGGTGTGGGTCGTGTTATACCTCTGGCCGTACTGGAGTGTATTGTTGGTGGTACTGCCAGTCTATGTCCAATTCGAGGTTATCAGGTTAGGTTTTGTTTGTTGTTTGACACATGCTGACGCAAAACCTAACCTATTAACCTCGAATTTAGAGCGACAGTGCCAACAACCATACCTACATTAGTGACATGTTTTTTTTATCTCACTAGTGACTTATGGTTTTTATAAAATTTCATTCGTAGGTTATGGGCCACTTTATCAGTCTAAAATCGATCTAATTATACCCTTATATCTAGAAGGTGTGTTATATTGCAAATCACGCGAGTAAAGTTCAGCCTACGAGGGTTTGTCCGTGAATTATTTATTTGTAGAAACATAGGCGTGTCGTACACAATTTTATCCAGCAGCTTAATAAATAACAAGATAACATAAATTTTGCATTGTCAGTTGTAAAAGTTTAAAGTCAAAAAGACACTATAAGTCACGTTTTGGTTATGACCTATATCAGCGTTTCTCAAACTGGGGTCCGCGGACCCCCGGGGGTCCGCAAACGCAATCTAAGGGGTCCGCGAGTTAAGCCCGAATAGATCTATTATATATCAATAGGAATAGATATGGATTTATATAAAACTGAGCCAGATTTAAAAATACTTTTTTGTGCAATTATTTTTGAATCATTTCAGGCGTGTTTTTCCAGCCCGTAAAGTTCGACAAACCTCGCCAAATAACTGCAAGTGCGCTTACTCGATAACGAAAACATCAGTGATTAAAATTTGGTTCAATGTTAAAACGTCACGGACTTTTGGTTACGACTGCGATTTGATTACACGTTATCACAAAAGCTTTGACGCATCTAATGTCATTTTGTACAACATATTTATGTGAACGAGCGTCCGCTACACTTGTATACATAAAATCAAAATACGGAAATCGCTTAAAAATGTAGAACCACAACTACGATTAAAACTTTCTACTTTTGAGCCAAACATTTTTAATCTTATTTCTGTAAAACACCATCCTTCACATTAACAATAAATAGTTATTATTATGTATGATTAAGAATTTACATTATATTAATATTATTATTATTGTACTCCTGTATTGATACTACATATTCTATTAATTTTGTCAGTGTTCTTGTGTTTTTACTAGCCCTACTTTAATAATAAAAATATCGAGCTTTCACATCTATAATATAATTTTCCTTAATGTGTCTGCACAAAATAAAATCTCACGTTCTGGCTTCACAGATGTTTATATTTGTTTAGGTTTTGTTTTTCTTATCTTAGCGCTCGGATCGGAGCTTGACCTTTCGCGTATCCTATTTCACGTGCGCGCCGATTCAAGACTCGCAGCGCGTAGCGCGCGGTTTGCTTGTATTATTTAATTTTAGTACCTGTACCTAATGTAGCAGCAAAGTAAACTGTTTTTAAGGTCACAGAGGTATATAAATCATAGACTATCTATGGTCGATAAAATTGTATGGGGGTCCTCGAATTTTTGTAAGCAAATAAGGGGTCCGCCGATGTCTACAGTTTAAGAAACGCTGACCTATATCATTCAACTGAATTCGGTATAATTATAGCTATATAATAAGGTGTTGAATAAATTTATTTACTGAGGCATACCGTCAAATGTTTCTTTTGATGTTATATATTTTTCACAATAAGCGTAAAACTGGGAACTTAAATTTATAATAGCATCAAACATTAGCTATTAAAACCAGTTAAATAAAAGGAAGAAGTAGATAGAGTGATATCAGTGGAAGAAGATGTGCTTGTGATTTCGTGCTGTAACAAAACTAAAGAATAAAGTAGTGAGCAATAGAACATATAGTGTGAGCTCAATAAAAGAATGATTTAAAATAAAGATAAAAAAGAGAAGAAACATAAAAAGAACTTTAGATCTACAGAAAAACAGGAGTATAGCAAGATCATCTTTTAAGGGGGCGCAGACACAAAAAGAGGAGCGAGTAGAGCCAAAAACGTCAAATAATATGGAGAGATAAGAACATTTCACAGTATTTCTGGAGACGATAAAAGAAATAAGAATGAATTAGAAGAGAATAATTTTCTTTATAATCATAAATGATGGGGGATGCATAAGAGAACTCAAAAAGATGCGAAATGCCAAGAAAAATGCAAGATACCTGCAGAAACTATGGAAGGACAGGAGAATCACACTGAACACCAAAAAGAAAATCGCAAATAATACTCATTTTCCCAGTATTACTATATGGCGCCGCCCCGTCAGAAGACTATTCAAAAATACTTTTGCCAAGTATCACAAAGAGAAGGAGACAATCTAGAAAGATTGATAATCTAAGAAAAAATGGAAGGCCCCAACAACTATACGCTCGTGATGGCGAACAATAGTAATAGAGCAACACAACATAACAATGACGAGTGAGCCTTGATAACGACTTGTTTGACAAGAGAAAAACGAAGAAGAAGAAAGGAGAATAGGCAGGAAGAGATGAAGAAATAAAGAAAAGCTATAAGGAAATCAGTATTCTCAAGCAGAAACTGATTAAGAAAGAGGTGACTTGGTAAAAGACAGAAGGATGCAAGAAAGATTACTACATATATCTATGAGATTTAAATAGAGGTAAAGGGTAAATAAAGTTTACGACATGGGAAAATGGGTTACGGGAGAGAGTGTTATAGTGGTAGAATTAGAATCATTTTAAAGTAAAATGGAAGTAATGAAAAAGAAGAGCGAGTTAGGTAACAGTAACAAGAGAATTTACATGGTAAATGGCCTAAAAAAGAAATAGACGAAATGAACAAAGGTCATCACACGAAAATAGAATACCAAAAGCTAATTATCATTAATTAACAAAAATACACATGGAATAAGGGCGATAAAAACTACAAAAAGATGACAAAGCAAGTAAAACAGCGATATAAACAAGTAATTAAAAACAAGTACAAAATAAAAATACAGAGGAAGAAAAAGCAATGAGATTTCGAACAGCAGTAATGATTAGAAAGTGATGAAAATGTGCAGTGTTAAAGTCAAGACAATGAAGGGAAGAATGTGTTCCATTAGGATCAAGGGACGATACAGGCATATAATAGTATTGAATATACGTGCGCTAATAGAAGACAAAGAAGAAGAGCAGAAATAGCAGTTTTACAGGAAACTGTAAATGGAATCTAAAAGAAAATCTACTAACGAAGAGGCAAAGCACATGGAAAGGTTACATACAAGTAGTTTGGAAGATTATCAAGAGAAAACAATTGGAAAGCAATAAAAGCGAAAGTAACACAACAATAGGTGAAAAATACACAAGAACAAGCCATAGTTTGATATAAAATATGAAAAAGCCTTGGACTTCCGGTCAGAAGTAAGGACGATAACAATGGAACTGAAAATACAGGAAGCCAAAGAAAATTGTGAAAACAACAGAAGAGAGTGAAAGAAGTCATGTAGAGACAAGAGGGAGGGGGGGGGGGGCAAATAATGAGATGAGAATTGAAAAAAAAGTGGACGTGACTACCTCCCTGGACTTTCCCATACTGGAAACTGTTCATATCGTCTTTATTCAACAGTCTTTACAACATATCAAAATTTCAACTCCATGACTCACGTCTTCACCGTGATAAGCGTTTACACTTTCACGTAAATTGCGGGTAAATATAAAAGAACTAGTGAGTCACCCGAACTACGTTTCGGTTCGCAAAATTAAGAGAGATTCATTAATATAAATTAAAAAAAAAGAAGCATCGACGGGATCGAACTCGGGGCTCCCGCGTGATAGGCCAGCACGCTTACCGCACAACCACACTCTCCTCTTTGAATAATGCGCGCACCCGAGCTAATACTAGACAGCTATAGGCGCTCCGCTCTGCTGCCTAGAGAAGTTAATTAAATTATACTGCTGCCTAGAGAAGTTAATTAAATAAGTCTGAAAATTAGCAAACTTTTAAGCCATCGTACAACTTAATCGGTCCAGTATCTTCGGAGGAGATAGCGAACAAACATAGTTACACGCAAACAAAGAAAGCTACGATTTTATGTTATAAGATGTGTAGTTCAAAACGTGACCACCGAGCTTCTGTAGATGGCGCCAAGTGGACAAGCCGCCACTGTGCTATTTATGTGTTATTTTATTCAAAACGGCTGTAGCACCGAGGTGAAATTTTCTAAGTACCTGGAAATTATATTTTCTAGGGCATACAAAATCGATTTTTTTATTTTCGCGGAAAAAGATTCTTTGACGCAAAAATATAACAACCGTTAGAATAAAAAAATTATTTTTCAAAAATAGAGGGGGGAGGGGGCCGGTGCGCTTACATATATCCACGAGTGTAATATTTTTTTGCATATTCATATGCTCCATTATGCACTGAACAATCCAGTGAAAACCCCAGCTACCTATCTTGTTTTGTTTATTAATTAAAGGGGTTTAAATTTTCAAACTTCAAAGCTTCGTAGAGGGCGCCACAGATAATTCATGAGATTCTTTAAAAAACAGATCGATAGCCCTTTTCGGGGTCTATCAGTGTATGAAGTTTAAACAAATTCCTGTGGGCAGTTTTTGAGAAATGATTTTTAGAAAATTTCCAAAATTTTGAAAATTTGTAATTTAGGCCCCTTAATATTTTTCAAAACACTTTTTATATCACCTCATGTTAGCCTTCATATACTATTCAGAAAACAAAAATCAATTGAATCGATTCATCCGTTTTTGAGTAATAGGGCGTTAAACTCAAAATTTTCAAAAAATCCTAGCGCCCTTCATTTTAAACCTAACGAGTTCGGAAAAAAACTAACAGATTTGTCTTATGACCCTCTATCGTTATCCGCGATAAAATTTTCAAAATTTTAATCACGAAAACAGTGATACCAAAAAAACATGCGTAACTTCCGCTTCCGGTTTCAGATTTTTTTGAAAAGCTTATTTTGTCGATGAATTTTCGATACACCCCCGCATTCCAAAGCGCATAAAAATCGGAGCAATACTTTCGGCTGTAGGAGCGTCACCCACCCACACACACACACACCCACACACACACCCACACACACACCCACACACAGACAGACATTTTTTAAAAACCACTTTTTTGGGTTCCTAGAGTCCCAAAACGGATATTTCTGTGAAAATCTCGATTTCCAAAATTTTCATGATTCCAATACTTCCCTATACCTATGGGTATGGGAAAGTAAAAATATCAGGTTATTACGAACACAGAGTACTATTATGATCATGTCACCGGGTTTAGTTGTTAAGGTGACGCATCAAACAAATAGAAACAAGTTCAAAATATATCTTAGGCTATACAGGTATTTTCATTTAGTGCTCTGTAGTCCCAGATATATGCATTTTAAGTTGAGATATTACTTACCTGAATTAATAATCTCAAAATTGGTGACCCCGACAATTATATGTTGAAGAAGGATGGCAACTTGCTGGGAGATGGACAAGAAATAATAGAAAGTTGGGTACAGCACTTCGAAAAACTATTAAACAAAGAGGAATATGAGTGAATATTTGAAGAAAATTAGCAAAGGGAGAAAGACACTATACTAATAAGAAATAAAACAGAAAATATAAAGTTTAAAAAGTAATGAAAGCCCAGACGGCTATAAAATTGAGAGGATATTTTGAAATAAGGTGAGGAAAAGCTTCAGAAGAAAATATATAAATTAGTGAACAAGAGCAGATACCTAGTAAATTTACCCATTTTATAAGGAAGAGAGCAAACACAGACAACACAGTTAAACGTGACATACAAAGTTATGGCCAAAATAATAGTCAAGAGGATGAAGTAGGAGACGAAAGAATATGTGGGGGAATATCAATGTCGTTTTCGTAAAAATTCATCGGTTGCGAAACAAATTTACTCACTTGAACTAATACAAGAAAAATGTTACAAGAAGAATAAGATGTACGCGTATGTACTATTTATAGACTTGGCCTATGACAATGTATCGGGAGAGTGGGATAAGCAGAGAAGAGGCCGTTCTGAGGTAGCGGTACCTATCAAGGTATAGCGTTTGCCGATGACAACAATTATTGCAACAACCAAAGAGACCTTCGGGGAAGTAATATGAAGTTTGGCAACAGCAGAACAATATGTGCCAGTAAAAAACTAGATATATGGTAATACCACGACAAAATCAACGCATGCAACAAAAAATCAATGTAAAAGTGGGCAGGGAACAACTTATGAGTGTCAAGGGGTGTCCTAGAGGTGCAAGTAACGGAATACAATAACCGAGCAAGGAAAATTGAGAAAATAATAACCTTACCAACAAAAATGTATAAAGGAAGGTGAAGTTAAGAGTATACAAAGTGATAATACCAATACTACCTGACTGTTGCTGTATTAGTTTTTTGGAAGTGATATATTTATTTATGGTACAAGTGTGTTGTATTTCAAAGTTGGGGTCTTTTCTCGAGTGACTTATGTGTAATAACACACGCGTGCCATACCATATTATATACAACAATGAACGACGATGCAGTACCGAAGTGGACTACCACCGACTTTCTGACAACTGTATTAAACAGCACTGCATGCAATTTTATTATTGTATAAACAGTTCTGCGACGAAAAATGACGCCTGGTAGAGTCTGCTAACAATTACTTCTTAAAGATATTGTAGTTGTTGCTACATTATTAATATCGGAAAAAATTAACTTTGCTGTTCACATAGGATGTGTTGCAGCAACTGCTGTCGGATGCGTTCGGGGTGTTTCCAGTCAGTGGTAGTTTACGTCAGTGGTAGTTCCAATCGGATGTTAATCCACATCGGTAGTAATCCAAGGCGATGGTAATCAGTGGTGATTCACGTTGGTGGTAATTTTAGTCAGATCTAAATGCTAACCATTTAAATGCTGAAAAAGTATATATAAAAATAATTTCGACAGCTTTGCGAAAGCAAAAGAGAAAGTTAATAAATTACGAAAAAAAATCGATAAATTAACTAAAACTGAACAGCTTTGTTGGTTTGATAAACTCTATAAAACTATCCAACAACGATATTTTAAAACTGTGAAAAGAGAAACACTTTACCAAACGACTTAGGAAAGATGACAGTGAAAATAGAAAAAAATACATAATTTCCCTACAATTCACAAACAATTTCAGCACACCTATCAAACACTCATAAATTACAAGAAATTAAAGAAATTTTATGACAATGAAATAACATACAGTCAACAAAATGGCAAAAGCACAATATAAACTCACATTGTTACAACTCAACTAGAATGATTAAAAAGGTTAGTGAGATGAATTTTACTACTTCAGTAGATCAATAACTCATTAAACATATTTTGGAAATTTCTTATTGTTCGTCGTCATTTCACTAATCATGATTGTGTCCACGTAATATTAAATGAAGAGCAGTAATTGCCTATTATTACATTATTAAAACAATTGACTGTCGACGAATATTATTGCAAAAATATGTGTTTTCAACTAATTTGTTGCTAAATGCTTTTTTAAATATATTATTATTACGCTAACTCTTTTTACATTTAGGCATTATTTTGTTAAACACATAAGTTTGGTTAAGGGCAACAGTTAGTTAAAATTATTTGTGACATGAAGTTATAGATAAAGCATTTGATACAAACTGAAACTAATCTGAAGTAACTAGTTTTAATCAACAATTACTCTTTATTTAAAAAAATGGAAAGCGTCCTGGAACAGAATAAAATATGTATTCAGCATTGCATTTTCTCAACTCGAATGTAGAAGTTATTAGAAATTGCCGGAAATAGGTTTTCCCCAGATATGATAATAAACGAACCGTTCAATAAAAAAAAAGGTTATTTAAGTTTCAACCGGAAGCTACATTAAAATCATTTTTTAGGGATTTATTGAATTTGGTACGCCGATTAACTTTCATCCATCGTAGCTTTTTCATTTGCATAGCTGAAGTTTGTTCTCAGCACCTATGGATGAAGCTGTGTAGAATAGAAACCATTTTTCAGCTTATGGATTTTCAATTACAGTTTAGGTTCCTTATCCACGTTTGCAGGTTTTACCGGAAATAAGAGACTTCGCCCTCGCACAAGCCTTATCATTCAGAAATTACGAGAGTGATAAGGAGGGCCCGAAAACGGTTGTCATGCCTATGCTCATCCACGCTCGTTCATAACTCGGTCATTAATATTTTGCTAAATTTAAACATATATATATTTATGACTCAACGCAACCTAATTTAATGGTCATACTGATAAATAACATTAAACTTAAAGTTCCAATAAGAAACCGACTTTTTTAAATACTTATTAGTGTTTCTTTGCGTTTTATGAACGGATTCTGTCTGCTACTGTCACTAATAATCCATAGTGATTACAGTAAGTACAGTAAACTATAACATCAGTTTGAATTTGCAACCCAAAAATACTGAGTGTCCCTTAAGCGAACCGTGTGGCCTCAGGAGATAAATTGTAATATAAAAAGAAGTCGAGATGTTAATAATTATTACCGGTGGACTACTAGTCCATGAAACAAGGGTTCAGGGCATAGATCAGACAGTAACTGACAAGGACGATATTTTTTAAATTTTCTTTCCAGCAAGAGACATTCATTAGTAATTTTATTTCATTTTGGAACCATAATCTTGTTTATTGGCCTTCGCTGCGGGCGTAAAGTGGCGCTTAAGCCCTAGGGCATATAAAGTTGCTAAGCAGTGTAACAAGTACCAACAATGTAATATAGCAATACCAACAAAGTGCATAGAAACCATAGCGCACTAAAAATTCACAGCGCCAGCACAACGATGACGCAGTAGTCTGTAGCCAAAATACTGAATCCTTGAATTTTGTCCATTTTGAGAACCAAAATGAAATAAAACATTGTGCCTTAATCACGATTATAGTTCTCGTGAAATTTAAGGCTCTCCGCTTCGCATCGCGCTTTAAACATTCCCTCGTGCTATAATCTAATTGATTATGTCCTTAATACATAAATAACTATATTGTATGTCTTCATAATATTTTACACCTGGTATCATTTAAACATAAAAAATAAAATCCAAGTGACTATGGCACACTTTCTTGGAAACGGGTGTAATCTAATTGCCCGTATTCTGAGAAACACGTGACAAAGAGACAATTTGATAAAAAATAGTTACATTAATGAATTTACACATATTATTCAATTTTTCTTGCATTTTCTTAAATCAAAAGGTTGATTCTACGCAACTGTGCAACGTGCGTGCCTTATTCTTAATTTCCCAAATTAAGAAGTTGACAAGTAGTGAGAAATAATTGCTAGTACAATTATTAAAAACCAGTCATTTGTTTCTCAGCATACCTACAGTACCGCTAGATTACACCTATTAAAAAAAGTAGTCAGTCACCTAAATTTAATGAAATCGTAAATTATAGAAACAAATTACCAATGAATATTTCTTGTTGAAATTTTATTAACGATAAGAGGTTGCTATTACTCGTTAATTTTTGTCAGCGTAGTAGTATTTTGGTACAATACAACAGTGGTACAGTGGTCAGGTCAACACTGTAATTTGCCGAAAAAAGCATGTTAAAGAAATAACAACAGATTTGAAATCGCACTGCGATTGTTAGCAATCATTTCAATATTAATCGAAATAATATGGTGTCTTCAGCTCACGATATTAAAACGTGGGCAAAGAACTGACGAAATGCGCTTAAAAAGGAGCTTCTTATAGGAGAGATAATCCTGTTCGAACATCCAGGAAATATTAAATGGAAACCCCAAACCATTGGATTTAGGGGTGTAATTTCGTAATTTGTATTTATACAGCTGTATTTTTTCGAGGACAATAATAAAACCGAATTAACAGTGAATCCAGTCCGTTATGTTTCGATAATTCGGCCATTTCTAAAGCAGCATTGTTTTCCTGAAGTCAACCATAACACATTTTTTCAACAAAATGGAGCACCAGCACGAAAAATCAATTGAATCAGCAACGCATAGCAAGGCTTCCCCCGAAGAATAAAAAGCGCATATCAAATTTTGCAAGGTCTTAAACGATTGTGCCGCGAATATAATGAAGACGAACGTGATTTAGAAAACGTTTTAAGTGCCATCAGCAATATCATTACGCTGTGTGTTGTGAATTGTTTGTAAATGTATTTTATATTAAATAAATGCCCTATTGCTTCCATATTTATCTCAATTTCTTCTGCATTCTTGCATCAGTAATGAATAATAATCAGGGCTGATAAAAATCATATCAAGCCTAATGATATTTAATAACTGATAAGTAACTAGCTGTTGGCCCCGGCGTATGCTGCATTTAAAATGTAGGACTGCTGCACAGCAGACCATTTCACCGAAATAATAAGGGTGTGTTTAAACGGAGCGTGTAGGCGACCATGGGTCTCGTTCAGTAAGGCAGTAATAAACCCTCTTTAGTATTAAATGAAATGTACTTCTGTTCGTGGTTTTTAAAAACACAACCGATAGGCATAATAAGTAATTGTTTTTTATTAAAAGTAATGGGAAATTTGTTTACAAAAACCCGAAAATGGCAAACCGTTGTAGTTTATGGAGATAAATTATGTCAATAAAATTGTGAAAATATGTGTTATATTATTAATTCACGATTTTCACTATTGGAATAATAAAAAATCAATAAGTCGTAACATGTTTAATATTTTAATACTTTTAAAAATTACAAGACGTTTCGCAACTTATGGTTGCATCATCAGTTGTTATTAAAAAATATAGTTTAAAAAATACATAACGATATTATATAGTTGAAATTTGACATTGTGTTGAATTAATTAAGACTTTTTTCTAATTATGAAGTTTTAATTTCTGTTTTTATGTTAAAATTGAAAAATTTTATATGGGTAACATGTTGATTAATTTATTTTAATAAATGATAGAAAATGCACCCCTAAAGGGCTAAACACTATGCAATGACACATTTTAATATAACGTTAACATTCGGTATCAGCGTAGTGGAATGCAGAAAGTAAATTAATTTTAGATAAATGCATGCAAGGTTCTTTCCTTAATTTGTTATCATCTTATCATCCTGCGCAGTCGGTATGAGAATATGTAGCTTGATATTAATGACTGAAATTATGAAAAATTATGAGTTGTTAAAATGTGAAAAATTGGAGAAATGTAATTACAAGATGATGCAACCATAAGTTGCAAAACGTCTTGCAATTTTTAAAAGTTTTAAAATATTAAACATGTTACGACTTAATGATTTTTTATTCCAATAGTGAAAATCATGCATTAATAATATAACACATATTTTCCTAATTTTATTGACATAATTTATCTCCATAAACTATAATGCTAAATTTCTAAATGTCAATTTTCACAACTTAAATTGTTAAACCGTTGAATGAATCTTGGTACTTTTAAACGTCCACGGAGCCCACATAATTGCTGATTATTTTTCGCGTGTTTTTAGTCCCGGGGTTTTTTATCCGGTTTTTTGTCCGGGAGGTTTTCGTCCTAGATTTGATTTGAGATGTCGTGGGAATCTGTGGTACGTAATCTTTAAAAATCGCTGGTAATCGTTAAATTTTTTTTACAATATTCTGAAACTTTGGAAATCTTCTAAAGTAGGGGAAGGTTGCCGGTATTGAACTGGCTCCTCGATTGGACCACAACAGTTACAGAGTCAAATAATAGCTATTAACATATCTAGGAATGTTATGAGTATCATAACTGCCGCAGATGTTTTGAAATCCGAGCTCGTAGAGCGAGGATTTTAAAACATCTGAGGCTGTTATGATCATAACATCCGTGATATGTTCAATAGTTTATCGGTTGCTATATGGTTATGGTTGCCATGTAGGGTAATATTCCATTACCCTACAGATAAGTTATGACCTAGTTACCAGCCCACTTTTGTATATGTAAACAAAGGCTTAATATCCTGAAACCGGTAAAGATTTTAATTCGATCAAACATCGTTAGAAGGCTCTGTTGCCGTAGCTGCTGACAAATTACCAAAGTTTTCGTTTGTGCATTGAGTCATTTGACGTTTCCCGCTCGATTTTGTATATAGGTGTTGTTACTGTAATTTACCCGTAACCTCCGAATGAGATATCAAAGCCGCAAGTGATTAATTGTTTAAACTATTGACATTTTTAACTAGATTTATGATTTAGGTAACTTTTTAAATATTAATTTGCATGGTTATTATACTTTTTCGGTACATGGGGTAAGTTAGGGTAGAAAACGTGCATGTTTCCCCGATTGGACCACGTGCTGTTTCTACAATTCGACCGGTCCAATCGAGGAAAACTTACAGAAATTATATACATTTTTCAATCTTTTAGGATGCTAAAAACGAAGTATTACAAATGGGTAAGTTGGGAACTAAATTTGGCAGTAAATTCTTTTCGAAAGGGTGAACTCCGTTCAAATGCATGTACTGCCCTAAAACTTACCGCGTGCCCAACGCCACTTTAAAACTACACTTGGATAAAATGAATAAAATGCCAGCGTTGCAAACCCATATAAGATGAGCTCGAGAAAAAAAAAACAAAACAAGGCAAAAGAGAAATCTGGGTTTGGGAAGCTCATGAACAGATAT
This sequence comes from Agriotes lineatus, assembly GCA_940337035.1. Lineage (NCBI taxonomy): Eukaryota > Metazoa > Arthropoda > Insecta > Coleoptera > Elateridae > Agriotes > Agriotes lineatus. Next base: position 66,947 of record CALNHX010001964.1, on the reverse strand, counting down.
GCCTTCCACTTCCGGAAGTAAGACCACTGGTGAAAACTCTGATGAATGGTATAGTATTTTGTGTAAAAGACATGAAAAATTGAATATAATTCCAATGTCCAAATAACTCGAAATAAGTACACGCTATTTGTGGTAAAGTGAGCCTCCTCAGAACATTTTATTTTTGTCTTTTATTGTCTGAAGTTGGAGGGTTATGATTATGAATAAGTTAATATAAAAAATGCTATATGATACACGGCCGGTATTCCCGTTTGTGGCCTTGCTAGTTCACGTGTCTCGCCCTAGCGGGCTCAACCGTAATGTACTAGTTCGGCCATAAATGCTTAGCTACCGGCCTAATGTCGTAAATAGCTATTCCATTTTCGTGAAAGACAATTAAAACTACTACTTTTAAGAAAATCAGTGATGCTTTGGAAGTATTTAAACAAACAACATATAGGGCATTCAGTAAACACAAAAACATTGAAAATTTTTTGAAGTTGGCATATTCATGCAATTTTTGTACTGGAGATTCTGTATTTTGTTTTGCAAAGGTTTCCACACCTGAATACAGGCAGATTTGAATTTAAAAGTGACAATTAATATTTCTGATTGTCAGTGTCAAAGTAGATATATTTCTAGAAATTCTCACCTGAAGTGTTATAAAATGTAATAAAAATACCAATTAATAACCGTTACGTCAATAGTATACAACACGGTATTTGTATAATAACCTTAAAAGTAGTTAATTACAACATTTATGACAGATAGGATGTAAATGTCACACCCTTAACCTATTTGTTTTAGTAACTTTTTGTAAGTACATTCCTATACAAAAATAAATTTTGAAAGTACACCCATGAAATATTGGAAATCAAAGGCCACTTTGTGTTTTTATGTTTACTGAACAGACTATATGCACTTACGTTTTTCGTTGTTGATTGGCCTTTATTAACTACGAACGTGTAAAAAGTGATAACGTTTTACATTTTTTGTATTGTCAAAAGTAACTTTTATACCTCTTTTAATTTTAGCGTGGGTCATACGTTTTTATTACATGTTACCGTTGGCGAAAATCGCATGCTTTGTCGTAATTTTGTATAGCAACATCATCTAGAATACCCAATGCCTAATGTTTATACTAACTTCCGTTACGATCGTAGAAAAAATATTGTATGTAACGAATATTAAGTGTGGTTTATGGCATTTCACTTGTTGTCCAACTCGGCTTCTCCTCGTTAGAAAATTGCTGTGGTGCTATAAACATGTACTTGCTTTGATACATAAATAACTATTTCTTGTTCAAATGCACACATTTAACGCAAGAAAAATCTTCAAATTCCAAGTAGTACGACGATTGACAGAATAATACGTAACTTTGGAACTACAGGTACAGTACTAAATAATTGTAGGTGTGATAAAATTATATTAAAAACGAGAAAAACCACTTGTGCTGAATTAATACCAGATGAAGTACAAGGCCTCAGCTCAAACGGCGTTACGTCAGCACAGGTAGGTCCAATTGGCCAACGATTGATCTTATCGGAGTAAACTCAATCATTGGCCAATTCGACCTACCCGTGCTGACGTCACACTGAAGAGCTTAGGCCTTGTTTTTGAGATGGTATTGGCTGAATTCGTTTTAACAAGAAAATAATTTAATAAGTAGTTTTAGACGTAATCTGATAAAAATAATTGCTCAGGCTGTTTGTAACGATGCTTCCAAGGCGCCACTGATTTTCCTAAAAGTAGCACTTTTAATATATTCAATTTCTCTACTCCCCAAAAAGTCGTATATATTAGTTCTGTCGTTTAAGTAAAAAGAAAGTTCTTTGGGTATTTTGAAGTCATGTGTATTATAACACCAGAAAATATGAAGCTGTCATTTGACATTCGTTACAAAGTCTTCTTCTTCTGTAGGATTTGGAAATATTTCCGTTGCGTTTACTACGGGAAGTCTTGATCACTGTTATGATCACGTTGCGATATTAGCCACTGTCTGTATAATATCAGTGACAAGGATAGGTATAATTTTCTGGTGTTATAATACACCCGACTTGAAAATTCGTAAACCATCTTTGAAGAACTTTCTTTTTGCTTATACTATGTATAAAATAAAGAGGAAAGCAAATAATTCAACATTCAAAATTTAACATTGACATCGCGCAAGTCGCCACCCAGTACATAGTGACATATATAAGAAATAATTCGATCTCTTTGGTATGGATAACTTTGGAAAAATGCATATTCTAAATTTCGTAAAAAAATTGAAAGTAAAACTATTGTTCTTCCATTTTTGCATTGCAAAAAAATCAAAAATGTTGCTATTGCATAGAGAAAACAATGTATAAAATGGAAAAACGGTTAAGATCTTATCTCTAACTAAATAGAGGCGATACAATTTAGTATACGCCAAACACTGTTTCCGATTAAAACAAAAATTTTACGGTTTATACATATATTCTTTATGTGAAATTATGGGAAAAATGATAGTTTATATCAGTAGATTGTATAGCATCTAGATTTAAGGCTATTTAAATACTTCAAAATCAAATTTAGGCAGAAAACATATAATCTATTCTTCAATTAATGATAATGACTTTATATTTTTTTACCGTGAACATACTTAGCGTATTTATTAATCTCAACTTAGTTCGACGACGCTCCAGTTCGAGCAATGCAATAAACAGACCAGCAGAAATTTCAAATGGTAAAGTACACTAACCCCTTCAGACCCGGTATCTGGAGAAGGAATCTCTAAATATAAACTCTGGTATAAACACAACCGACTTACGACTAAGAATAAGTGCGATGTCGGGTGGGTGTGGAGGCAAACGAAGAGAAATGCACGAGTTTTGCGCTTTTTCCTTGGTGCAGTTTACTTGCATAAGCACCGGACATCGACACGATCGCTGGCGAGATGCAAAATGCATTATTATTGTTTCTGAATGCATGATAACATTGTGCTTGGCTTAAATGGAATTCTTTACGTGAATGGGGAAGCGGGGTGAAGTTCACTCTCTGATTATACTTGGAGTAACGAACTTTACTCGATACTGCAGCATGCAATTGTATATACAGGGATCGTATGTTCAATACACGTTCCAAACTTATTGCTTTAAAGGTTTTCCAATTATAAATTTTAAAGACAAAAACTAGAAGGGCGTTATTTATTGTGACTAACCTAATTAGCATTTCAGAAAATTGTGTTGCATTATTTTTACTAGAACTTTCCTATTCTTCTATATAGTTCTAAAAAAAATAATAAACTTGTCAAAATTATGATGTTTTGATGCAAGAACAATTTAGATTTGCTGTCCACTTTGTCACATTCAAGTATTACGTATATTCATCCCCTAGTGTACATACAAATATAGCTGCACTTTTTAAAGAATGAAGTTAAAGGTAGCCGCCCCCACCTAGGACAATCATTCTACACGAAAATTCAAGAATTAGGTCTGACCACAGAATATACCTTTTTGATCTACTATTGCTCAAGCCAAAAGATGTTGGTGATTGTTTTGCATTAGATTTCACAGAAACTAAACCTGATAAAGAATTAGTAACACGATTTTTACATGAATACTGTCGGTTTGCTCCAAATAGTATGTGAACTGTACATTCCTGCTCCCTGCGGAGTGTGCAGGTGTGGAAACTAACATTAATGAACAGCAAAACAATGTATGTTTTAAAAATATTGACTTTGCACATACTATCAGTTATCATTTTAAAGTGTCGCAATTAAATTAACACGGAAATGTATTTACATTTTATTCGTAATCTTTAGCCAATAAACAATATCAATGATGTGTATGTGAATAAATGCTAAGTTGAAAATATTGAGAAGACATTCGACAAACGCATAGAAGGAATCCAGGCTGAAACGGGTAATTAGAGAGCAGGGCGACGAATTGGTGGAGAAGGAGATAAAGTTAAGGACTTTTAAGATATGGAGTAATAAACATGGGAGCGGAAGGCAATGAAGAGGTGAAAGGAAATATACAGTAGGTTGTTGAAGAAATTCCGAGTGAATATTGACATAGTTATAGATACGGAGGAAATAAGAAGGATGGGGACATTTAAGGCGGATAAGAAAAGACCAGCCCTTGTTAACTTACTATCCTGAAAGACAAAAATGGAAATATTTCAACTGGCAAAATACCTAAAAGGGTCAAACATGGATAAATGATAAAAAGTCATTGAGAATGCAAGTAAACAAACACGAAAATGAGGAAAAAGAAAGCCTTTAAGCAACCTTGGAAACGAGTTACGACATAAAAATTGCAGCCAAGTATAAAGAATATCCAAACTAAGAATCGAAAAGGGGGCACAACGAATACAATATAATACTAAGGATTTGATATCAAATTCAAAAAAGAGCGAGGAACATCAGGGAAAACTGGAAAAGCCAGGAAAACGAGTGGGACATGGGACACAAGATTTGGAAAAAAATTAAAAGACATTAGAATACGAGTAACAGAAACACCAAAAGAAACGGTGTAAAAAGGAATAATGATATGACGAAGACGACAAGCAAGCATACGAAAGGAAGAAAAAAAACCGGTTTGACCAATATCAACTGGAAATTATAGAAAAATAGAGACAAGTAACAAACATACAACAGTTTTATAACGAAGTAAGCCACCAAATAAGAGAATTTTATCCAAGAACAATACTATAAGAATGGAAATATGATCGGGAGCAAAGACGAGGTTATTCAAAGATGGAAGGAGTACTTCGTAGAACTGTTGAATACTTATGATGATTGATGGTGGTAGCAGTAATGCAGAAGAAGAGACGCTGAAACAGGGAGAGGAAATGGAAATAAATGCACCAACATACGAAGAGCTTCATTTTGGGGAGACGCGTTAAATTGGAAGCCGATTGTTTAAGTAGTACTCTCACAATAAGAAAGAAAAACGCCAACTCTCTGGTGATTAGCCAAAAGTTATTGGAATTGAAAACATCTATATTGTAGCTCTCACACATGGCATTATATTGCACTTACGTCTTTTACAAAGCGATTATTCTTCTCCTAACGGAATAGTCGAACCTCATAGAAATACTTCTCAAAAACTAAGAATGTATGACCTTGATTCATTTCCAAACTCGGAATTAGCAATGATGAAGATACCTTGAAATATATGCCTATGCATTATAAATTTTTTGAAAAGATATGGAACTAAGCTTGTTTTTCCTAACAGGAATGACCTTGCGTGTGTTGATAGTTCAGATACAACTAACTGCTACATGGACCAGCAGTTAATAATAGACATCGATATTCATTCCATATAAAAAGGTGATATCATCACATATGGGTCCCGGATGGTGTAGCTTGAACAAGCGTCCACGTACGATCAGCAGAGTTAAGCAACGCTCTGTCTGGTCAGTACTTGGATGGGAGTTTCATGGCTGCTTCTCCCGGCGCCTCGTGGTACGGCTACTACGGAAAATAGTTGGTCCCGGATGTCATAATAACATCATGACAGTCGTTAGTGGGGTTGGAAGTCCCCATAAAATGTACAGTGACGCCTATAATTGGCTGAACGGCTGTTGGCAGAGTTCGAAATAAAATAAAATAAAAATAAAATATAAAGCAGGCCATAAATATCGATATCGATGCCCTATTAAAATTACGCTGTTTTTTGCTTCAATAGAAAAGGATTTTTTTAAATCCTATTTCTGCCAAAGTACACTTTCATTTCCTCATCATCGAGGGCATTCAAGAGCCCAATACTTTTAATATAAATTAAAAAAAAAAAATGTGGATGTATACAAGTGTAGTGATTCTATTTGATAACAATATAGGTACATGTATTGAACAAATTATTCATAACATAAATTCTGCTGAGCTGCCAAGTATTAGAAGGTTCATTAACAACTGTGTTATTTGCTAACAAATTTTACTTTTACAATTAAATGCCATCGCATTCCTTAAATGGATGAACTGTAATCTACACCAAACTATCCAGGAACCCAATAGCGATTTTGCTAACCACTAAGTATCTCCCCGTATTAAGCCAATTTTCTTCATTTTGAAATTTAAAATATATTCTTACTGCCATTTCCGACGAGACCGGAAGTCGCAGAGACATCTGTCTGGCTTTAACTAAGTCTGGAAGTTCAAAAATAAAGACGGTATTGTCCGTTCTGCCGGAGGTTGCGGTTTATTCTTCCTTCCCTAGAAGGGAAAATAAGAACAATACGATGATTCATTGATCGGAATGCTACGGTTTAGTGCATAATCAAAGAGCAATTTGCCTTGTTTTGGCGCCAAGACGTAGCCTTGGGCGATGTGCATAGCATTTCTAAAGGTAATTTCAGAAAAATGCAGAATCCATGCACCTACTGACAGTTATAGTCTACTGAAATCGGTTTAAAATGTATTGTGAGTAGTCTTACAGGCACATAAATTATCTGGCTTCTAATGACATTCTATGGAAGTACAATATGCACTTAATTACATTTAAGCTTTAGTCATTGCCAATGCTAGAAATAACTTTTCAATAGAACCATAATTCATCTACCACTTTTCAGAAAATATTTATGGCTTCCTAGAATTCATCTAATTTTAGAACTAGAATTACATTCAACTCCCGATGCGTTGAGTTTTACCAACTCTTCTTGTATACTTACTTAATGTTCACCCTTTTAGCATTACAATGCTGGAGTTATAAATATCAGGGTTGTCCCGAATGATTCGCATGATTTAAGTCAGTGAATGAAATCAAATGGCTTTTTAAGTCACGAGTTAATTCAATTTTTTTTAAATGCATTGTTATGTTACATAAATGGAAATACATCTGGAAATAGCGCACACCGTGAAATTCATTGCAAAAATCATCAAAATACACAGATACAGGGGAGGGAATCGCGGCTGGTAAATATCACAGTATTGCCAGGTCTGATAAAATGTCACCAGATCTATCACCAGGTTCAATCTTATGATTTGGTGAAAGCTTTTGTAAAAATCCCAATATGTAGTGATTTTTTTAACCCACAGAACTTTTGCTTTTTTACGCGTAAAGAGTAATAACAATATGTTATCGTTGATGCATCACTAATCATGGTTTATTAATAGCATTCTGTAAAAGAAGTTTACTATAGTATATTGCGTTAATGCCATCTGGTATGTTGATATAAGTTCTACTCCTAATTCAAAAAGTCTATCTTTTTACCTCCCTCGTCCCAAAGACGAAGAAAGTATTGCAATCGCGCAATAATCGCCTTCGGAGATTTCTTCAGATATTCACGTCTGTTAGCGGTAGAGCTCAAAAACTATCTGTTCGAGGAAGACGAATTTTTCATGCGGATTATATGTTTATATATACCTTGTTATATACAGAAGAAGCACCTTAAAAAAATCTCCCTATTTTTGCTTTAACTTATGAACTATTAGTTAAATAAAAGTAATATTTTGCACATAGCTCAGGTTTCACCCTTGACGTAGAATGAGCATAAATTGGACCCAACATGTACGTGGTTAACACATTAAAAAATTAAATTCTGTTTTTCATTTGTTATTTTTAAAATTTTTGGTTTCAAAACTTCCACTTCCGTGTAAGGCCCTTTACAATTTTTTTTATAAGAGGAATGAGAGGAATTGCAATACAGATAAATACCAATATTCAAATTAAAACTGGGTAATCATCTGAAATACAAAATCAATTCTTTGGATTTTAAGGAAAACCAACCCGAAAATGTCAATTGAAAATGCATATTAAATATATATCTACAAGTCTTAGTTACAGCAAAATCCCATGTAATCTTGAAAACAAATACAAAAAATACATAGTTCAGAAACATGTGGGAATAATTTTTAGTGTTGTATAGCCTTTTGGGATGCTAATTGATCTCTAGTTTGCATCCAGTAAACACACAAAGTGAAACTTACACTTCAAGATAAGGAGAACTGGTTTCATTTTGAATTATTATATTTAGTACGACCACGGTATACAGTCTGCAGGTTATCTATTACCTACGATTTGTACACGTTTCGTGTAGTACATTTCGTTGGATTAATTACAATCTGTACAAAATAATTTTCTTAATTTCAAATTTTATTTGTTAGACGATATATGGCCATTTCGTTGAAATCAAAATTCCGAAAACAGGGTGATTCACAAGCAGGGTTGGCAAAAAACATGTTTTTTAAAATTAAACAAAAAACATGTTTTATTTGTTTAAAACTGTTTTTTTGTTCAAAACGTGTATTTTGTTCAAACAAAAAAAAAACATGTTTTTTGTTTAGAACATTGTTTTCAAGTCTGGTAATTGCGGTAACCTACTTATATTTAGTAGATAGCTCATGCAATTATGAAAATTTCTTTCAAATTGGATCACTATTATGAATAAATGCAGTAAATATATTAGTTTCAATTCAACTTTCAGTTACTGTTTGCATTTGTGGCTGAACGCACTATGTTTTTATTACAGTTTTATGTTAAAGCAGTGGCCCTCGAACTACTTTTTTAAGAGGGGGGGGGGGGGGCAAAAACATTTTTTAAATGATTTAACATGACTAAGCTTTATGTGCGACGGTTCCATAAACACTTTATTATAGTACCATTTAGCGTCTATAAAGTGCCACTTTAGTCCATAGAGTAAAGTAAAACGGCCGCCTATGTCCAATATATAGTTATTATCAAAATAAATGTCATGTTAATCAGATCAGAAAAGACGATTATATTAACTGAAAACTTTACAAATAATAAAAAGAAATTGATCTGTAATACCTTACAGCAATAGGTAGTTATTCTTGATATTGATAATGCTAGCACACGAAATTATCAAATGTTTCAATAGCAACTTGAATTTTCTAATGTATCTAATATAAATGTTATTGTAGATAAAAGAAAATCTCCTGCAGTGCAGTCAAACGTAAAGCTTTGCATGCAGCTCGTACATAATCAGACCTTATTTGACCGCTCTCTTTAGCGCTACCCTACGCCCGCTCTGCATAAAATAGACCCGCCCAATAGTCCTACATTATGTACTTCATACATACATAACTATAATAATTACAATTAAGCTAAAATGCCTTTTTTCAATTCCGTCTCTGTCTGTTGGCGGTATAGTTCAAAAACGATTTGTTGGGAAGACGATATGCCTGCAGATTCATATCTACCTGGCATAAAACCGAGAAAATTTCAAAAAATATTTACAGGGTGAGTATCTTAAAAAATAAAACTTTGTTTATTTTTGTTTTAACTGGGAAATAGATAAAAGAAATTATTTGTACATTGCTCAGGCTTTTATATGGTCAAAAATTATACCTAAAGATACAGGGTAAACATCACAAGTGGGACAGAATAGTATGATTTCTTGACAACAAGCATTGCTACTACATTGCATTGTGTTGGTAGCTAAACTTCTGGTTATTATTTTTACAATGAGATTAGGTTTTATCTGGACTGGTTGACACCATAGTTATTTTAAATTGCAGTTCTGGCTTTTATAAAATTGCCATTAGTGCATTACCTTCGTAACTAGTTAAAACCAAATTATAAACTCACATTTCAAGTTTATAATAGCCAAACCTACAATTTAAATAATGAAATGTCAACCTGTTGACATGAAACCTAACCTCACCACAAAAATAATAAGACGTTTATGTAGCAACACCAGAGCTGGATTAAGGATATGTGAGGCCCAGGGCTAAATTCTTTTAGAGGCCCCATTCTCATCTATGCAACGGGTACAAAGGAATCTAAATGATTAGAAACCGCACTGGATTATAACCTCCGAACCTTTTCGAGGCCCCCGAAATTCGGTGGCCCGGGGCTGCAGCCCCCTTAGCCCCCCCCTTAATCCGGCTCTGAGCAACACACTGCAACCTAGTGACAATACTTGTTGTCAATTATTTCCCTAGAATTTCGTCATTTGCATTTCCATATGAAAGAAAAATGGACTATAGTGAATTCTCAGCTTGTTTAACAAATTCTTCGTGTTTTATTTCTACACCACCTACAATAGAACAACGAATTTTAGCATTTCGTATAGATTAATGTGAAGACCCTACGAATTAATTTTTAAAATGTCGGGGGGGGGGGGATAATGTAATTTGACCTCCTGATATATTCTATGAGGGGAAAATCGCCCCCTTGTCCCCCCTGTTCCTGCGCCCCTGAGTTAAAGCAATATTTTAAAAAACGTTTTATTAAAAATTGATCCGAATCATGACTGTAAGACAGCCCTTCACTTGAGGATGTAGAAGAGCAGTGTTTTTATTTATTTTGTTTTTGGATTTGTAGTTCTTATTCTTATATGCATAATTCTACTACTGTGAAACTACGTTAAAATACATATACTGGATGTCCACTCTCACAGTCGAACATAGACAATCAAGATTGTGCATTTGATTTTTAGGTATTTTGCCATTATTTCTATATTGTATCAGTAAATATTATTATTACTAGTAGAATTTGGATGCAATAATTTTATCTTTCTATTGATACCATTACCTTTCCTGTACGTTGAATTGGCGAGCAGTAGTCAGCAAAAACGTTTAATGCAATGTTAGATTCCTATGTTCGAATTTGAGAACGGACACCCGGTACACTATCTACAGTATGGATTTATTTTTATTTTTATTACATTTAGGACAAACAATTCAGAAAAGATGTATGAAACATGGCTTTTTAAAACACAATTGTTTAAAACATGAGACTTTGTTTTAAACAAAAACGCTGTTTTATTTGCTGCTTTATAAACGATCACATAAACATCTCTTTGTAATCTCTTGGAAGGTGATGTGTCAATTCGTCTAGCCTTAACAGTAGCTAATTCTCTGATATTTGCTTTGCAATCGAGATGCTTTTTGATATGGAGTTCATCCTCAGTTAAACGTCCATTTAAACGAGCCGATGCTCTGCAGTACTTCAAAATTTTCACTTTTTGCAATTTTCAACGATTCTGAATGTTTTTCTCATTTATTTTCAAATTTAATTTAGCCCAATTTTTACTTGACCTTCATTTTACTGGCGATCGCCGATTACCCGGCCGGGCCAGACCGGCCCTGATTACTGCTATTATAATAAAGTAGAAGTAAAACAAAAGGCGTCGAAAACCTTAAAAAATCAGTATTAATCGTTCAAAGATAAGAGGCAAAGCAGATAATTTTTTTATAAATATTCAGTCTTACTGTTGATAACTGAGCCCGTAAATGAGGTTCTTGTTTTTTTTTAAATAAAATATTGCCCTGCAAAGCCAATAGTAATTTAAAAAAAGGCAGTATATGATGCGCACGAGGGTTGAACATTGTCAATAATATACAATAGCTATTCTAATTCAGACTATGAAATTTATTTTAACTAATTCTACGAGTAAAGTTGATAACATGCAAACATTTATAAAGTTCTACTAAAATGGATGGTTAGTCTTTGTTAAAACAATGAACGTAGCCTACTCTTCTTCTATTCTCAATTAAGGATGAAATCGAGCTTTGCACCAACCCATTTTTACACTGTAGAATCAGCAAATATAATTTGTACATTGCAACAATACATCAAGGCATCCATATCGAAAAATATTTACTAATTTCTAAGCATTTCGTAGACAAAACAACCGTTAATGACAAATTCTAGTGGATTACTCAGATTACTCTGTTATCCGTATTTGAAGAACGATTGGTTTATTTTACCGCCAAGCCGGGACCTTGGATGCAGAAAAGCATAAGCAACGCAGATCTTACTAAGCACAATCCCAACTTAAAAATTAAGAAATCAAGGCACCTGTGGTCTGTTGAAGTCGTCGTAACACTTAGTCCCTTTCCGCCCTATGGCGGGAGTGTGGTCGATTTCGATCTGCGCGAGCACCGCAGGCACTGCGAAAAAAAGCACCAGCAACGTCCTTCCACTGCACATTTTGAAAAACTGTCAGAAACACCGGCGTCGGGGGGCACTCGAAAAAAGGCACCAGCAAAAAGGGCTAATCTACGCGAAAGCCTCCGGCGGGAAGTCAGCGGATTGGCGTGGATAATCGCTAATCCATTTCCATTTGCACCTTCACAGCGCTTTATTACGCAACGTGCAATTTGCGTTTGTGTTCGCGCCGCGCGCGTGCAGTTCGAACTTTTGTCGTGCTGAAGACGCGGCCACCTCACGCATCACCGACTGCTGGTCGGCTCACACTGTCGATGTCGACGTCGAAGAGATGCCCCACTCGGCCGCATGGGCTCCAGATGCCCACAGATGCTGGGAAGCACTTGGGCACAGATTTGCGCCCCCGGCTGCAGTTAGGGGCGATGCGGCTGTCGTTATGCCGTTTGGGGTGGTCGGGTGATTAGCTGTGCAACCGGTTCATAACTTCTGTGCCGCCTGGTAACTTTAAGAATAATAGAATGGATTAGGTTTGTGAAACTTTCGAGTACCGCAGTCGAGTTGAAATAAGGCATAGTATCAACATGACGGGTGACCGGCAGATGTGTTATGCGTTTTTCGCATTTAAAAATATTAATATGCCACTGAGATAGTCAAAGGTTTTTTCTATCAGAACAGAGCCGGATATAGGAATTTTCACTCAATTAAAGTTTTAGTATTAAATCAGGGTGGGGGGAGGGGGGGGGGGGGGGCGAGCAAGGCACAGTCCTTCCTGTAAGGATTTTCGCCCTTCGTGAAACAATGTACAGGGTGGGTAAATTTCGATGTTTTCATAGAGAAACTCGATAACTATAGGAGATACGGAAAAATGGACCTCCCAACCTCGATCTCTTTTTTCCAAAAAACCTTAATAATGAAAACCAAAATTGACTATCGTTTTTGGTTTTTGAATTATCAACAAAAGTTCAATTTTTCGACTTTGCGTCGTATGGCCATATCTTGCTCATTTCTGAAAATAGAGAAAAGGAATTTCTACGTTCTTCAGACACATCTTGATAAGAATGCAGCGTCGTAGCCAGTTTAAAAAAATCGACATTTGAGATACCATAAAGTTGTATTTTTTTATATGGAACTCATAGTTGGCTATGGCATCACGAGAAAGAGGAATTTTTCTCATTCCAGTTATTATACCGGGTAACAATGAAATCAGGGTCATGCCTCTATCTCATTTACTTATGAACGAGTATGTACGAAAGGATATTTAACATAATTTCCGATTGACAGACAGATTTACAAAGGTCGACTTCCGGTTTCACAGGAAATGTTATTACATTTGATTATTCAAATAGATCGCCCGGTATGTTTTATATTTTTCAGCATCTAGGCCTTAAGTTACATATAACAGCTTTGTCATATTTGCTTAGGTGTTACAGAAAAATACGCCAGCGTACTGTACGGGGTTCAATCCCCACATGTAGCAACTGGTAGGAAGCCCACTCAAATTGGGTACCGAAACCACGGTGTGGAAGTAGGGGAAAGTAAGGCACTCGTCGAAGGCGTGATATTAACCACATCACCCAGTACGCCGTTAGGGGTGTGTCAAATGACTGGGTTTCGGAAAGAGATATTTCGGTGGCCCTGACCCTCCAGGTCTCAGGCCATATTCCGATGTATGGAATGAAGCGCCCTGAACTTTATTACATACAAATATTTTACAAATTTGTGAAATAAACATTTTTCAGTTTCAGATAAAGATAAAGTAGTGCATGATAATTGCAAGATGGCCCTTAGTAGGTGCCATAAAAAAATTACTTTTCTTAAAACCACGCTTAGAAAATGTTATTCATCATGAGGGATTTGTTATTGATTTAATGAATGAAATAGCTATTACTGTAAGTTAAAGTTTGGCAAGACTACCGTATGTAATTTGAGACGTAGGTATATTCCTAAAAACAAACTATGGTACTTCCGGTATAACCGGAAGTCGGTAATTTTAACTACATATATTAGTGCGTCAAGCAGAGATTATATCTATAGATTGTTTCATACTTAGAGTGGAGTACGGGCGGTATAGGCAATGCTTTTTAGATAGCTCAAAACTGCACAGCGATGCCGCTACACACCTATTGTACTGGTTTGGTGTAACGAACTCCAGAGGTTCTCAAACAGCCTTAATACATTCAAAGCAAATAAATTCGTATGCAACAAAAATGGAATTGCTGTTCCCCTTTTATTCACATGAAAAACATATTATTAGATAAATAGTGCCTAGTTAAATAAGCACACTCATTTCTTAATGGAATTACAAAGAATCTCATAAATGTCGAATTTTTGTTTTGTTTATTTCCTTGGTATTTGTTGGGTATTTTAATATTGCATTAGGAATGCAAATCAAGTACTGTCCAGTAATCAGCAGTGCAATCTTATTAATAGATCCTTAATAGTCTGGATGTTAGTAATTAGTGAATAATTAAAGTATATTTCTATCTTGCTAATTATATGTGTTACACAAGTAAAGCATTAACAAATATTAGGTATTTATGTTACTGTAACATGAGATGTGTGTGTATGTACAACGGTACACCATAATCAATGCGTAATTTTAACTTTAGTTTCTGAATAGCCAAATTTAGTTTAGATGAATAGTGGCAACGCAAAATATTAGGTTTGAAAATGGTTATACAGCACTCGAATGTTTTAAAGATTACCTAACAGTTAACAGAAACGTCGTTTTTAGTGCACCCATATTCATATCGATTTTTGAAAAGACAGTTTATGAATGTAAAATCTTGTTTTGCGTAGTTACAATAGGTCAATATGTAAAATAACATAGTAGATCATTTTAGATCATGAAGTATTGTTATTAGGATTATTAAAACAAATTGAATTTATGGCACTTCAAATTAAGCGAATGTTGTACATGCGCAGATACAAGGTATACCGTATACATACAAAAAGTTATCGTAAACCAATCTGAACGTTTACATGGTGACCAGTTTCTGACAACAGTTGGATTAGACAAGTGGAAACTACTAATTGGGCAGCTATTTCATAAATCTCAATATATATGAATTTATCGATAATATGGAGATATCGATAATTATGGCGATATCTATAATTATGGGGATAGCGATTAATAACGATATTCGATAAATATCGATATCAGATATTTCCATATTCGATACATATGGATATTCGATGTTTCGATATATCGATATTCGATAAATATCGATATTCGATAAATATCGATATTCGATATTTCGATATGACGATATATCGCCCAGCCATAGCTGTCAGTCTGAGTTTAAATATCGTAAGTCTGCAGTTTCCGAATAACACCCGCGGGCACGACGTTTCTTCATCAGTTACCCTACGTGCCAAAGTTGTAAGCATCAGTAATCAGAAACTCAAAACACGCGCTATCGCAGCGGCGGCCAGACTACTCAAGTCTAGGTTGAGATGGCTCCAAGTCAAGCCTAAATAGCCTGTCTTTACGTCTACCTCCTTCTCCGTTCTCCCCCCGCTGCCGTTTATATACTGTCGAACAGCTTTGATCTGGCACAAATACGTCCGTGAGAGCAGGCAAGTGTTTATCGTACAGTTTATATCCATGAAATAAAAATTACTCGTCCTTTGTTTAAGCTTTGAAATAAGAAGAATAATAAAAAATAAGTACAGAAAAATATTTCTTTCAGAATAAAAAAGTGCTTGAATGACTGGTTTGTTATCGTAGAGCCATGGCTTCTTGGTTTCTTATAGCCAGCCGTCACTGTTTTCACACTGCTGTTGATTTAAATCTATAATTTTAGAATTCACAATAGTGTCAGAAGTGATAATTTGAAACGCAGTTTCTAATGCAAAAAGGGGACTGTTGTCGTCGTTGTTGTTTCTTACGGAAAAAGGTTAGGCATGCGAAGTATCAGATACCTTAGAGCCTTTAACACACCGACCGCTGCTGTCATATGATCAAAACCCTACTATAACTTGGCAGATACTAGGAAATTCCAAACCTAGCAAGAGATCTTTTACAGGATACAAATCGGAGTAACATGGAACCCTCCTCTTGGGTGAATAGTCAATATGTTTATAACACATTTAATTTTAGCATGCGAATTACGTTTTCATTACATACCACCGGAAATGTAAGCTTTATCGTAAATTTGTATTTCAACATAACTTAGAATATCTTATATAGGATCATAGAAACAATTTTGTAAGTAACAAGTGCAAAAAGTGTGTTTGTGGAACTTGGCGTCGACTCGTTGGAAAATTTTCATTCCGAGTGCCAAAACATCTAAATTTTGTACTTGATACATAAAGAACAATTAAAAGTCGGCGAAGTCGCGAAATAGTAGGATAGTAAGTCGCTTTGCGACTCGCCAGTGACCATGTTAAAGTAAAAGTGGTCCTTAGGTGCTAATAAGTTGTGCACCCCTACTCTAGAAAATCGACTTGTAAGGGCGAATCAAAGGCTACATTTACGACGATATTCTTTTAAAAAGTAACATGATAACTTGATTCCCAAATTACCCTCATTATCGTCTTTTTTATAAGAAGCTTTACAATTTTTAATGGGCGTTAATAAGTTGTTCTGTCAGCTTCCAATATCTTTTTTTTACATAATTTTTCGATAAAGGTATCACATGCCTTTTTTACGAGACGTATTAATGATTTGTATTTTCAATTATTCTAGAATGTGTTCTGTAAAATCTATAGGTCCTATGCGTTTTTCAGTTGGAGTGGTAACTGGTAAGTACAGAATTTTCTTCATAACGTTTTTTTGATTAATTACAGGATGCAAAACTAATACAGTTCGAAATAAAAGATTGAAGTGGAAGGTTTCACATAAATCTTGCAAACAAAAAGAAATGAATTGCGTTCTGCACTGCCGATGAAATCAATGTTTTGTTCTACCGATGGGGCCACAATTATATATAACAGCAATGAGATAACATGAATAACAAAATAGAATGCTTGAGTAAGAAAGAGATGGCCATACGAAAAAATTATTTTAGTAGGCATGTTTAGTTGACAAATGTCATAATTAAATTAAGCGTCAAGCCTTCTAGAATTTTTTGCTACTATGTTTATCTCTTTCTTACTCAAGCAATACGAATTATTTTCTTGTTCATGTTATCTCATTGCTGTTATATATAATTGTGGCCCCATCGGTATAACAACACAGTAATTACTTAAACTAATTGAAACTGAATTATTTCATTGTAATTTCAAAACCGACAATTGTTACTAGCATGGGTAAATTGATTAAAGTACAGGGCTGAATTATGCAAAATTAGACATAGGGAATTTATTTAATGTTACCATGGTGTTTGCAAACAAAATAACAACACAGTGACTATAGAAAAAATCGACAATTGTTACTAGTATGGGTAAATTGATTAATGTTAAAATAAAGTTGCCAATGTATAGTCTTACATTATTCACACAGTATAAGGTAGCATGTACTGCTTTCGACAATTATAGGGTAAATCCCTTGTCATTTTGAAAAGCGGCTTAATTGCAGTTTAATGTGTTCTAGAAAATTTACAAAAGAATTTTCATTAAAATATATACAGTGTCATTATCTGATCAGTTAAATGAATGTTAAGAAATATATTTGTTTTGCTGTTCTAATGACATACGAATGCAAAATTACTTTCTAATATGGTTTCAGAGGCATTCCGGGCCATTATCATTATGTAACGAACGACTTATAGGATTGGACCGTGTTATTATTGAGATCGAAGAACTCAACTTTTCACCCATTTTCGTAAGTAGTATCATCAGCAGGTAAGCAAAAGAGCACGGTAAGTCAACGTGTAAACCACGCCATGCTCTTCTATCCCTTCCCTTGCAAAAGAGTTTCGCCTCTGGCGTGGTTTCCACGTTGAGTTACCGTGCTCTTGTGCTTACCTCCTGATGAAGCCTCTTTCGAAAGTAGGCGAAACAATGTCCTTCGATCTCAGTAATGACGCGATCCAATGTCGGAAGTCGGTTGTTACTTTTTAATAGTTTATTAATGGCTTGTTAAAAGAGTACCCACCAATATCTTATTATAATAGTATTGCTGCTCGTACACTCTACACAGGTTTGTTTGTAAAACATTAATGACAACGACAATAAGAATTTAATTAATTTTTAAAACCTTTAAAAGTTTATAATTATAGTTCCACACCACATCTTGATTGTTTTCTAGACGTTAGTAACATAATTCAATTACATATTGCTATTGCTGTCATTAATAATAATTACAATTTTGTAAAATCAAAAAGTTGAATTCAAGAAATTTCGGTTTGCAACTGGCAATAAATTTGTCAAAAGCCTATATAAACTGCTATCTAAGTCACAAAAGACGTTGAACGAGCATCAACCAGGGTCTATTCCATACCTATAGGTGATACGTAAAATTGGAAATAATTTTAGAATGTGGATTTCCAAACATGATTAAACATTTAACATCTGCAATATATGTTCTCGACTTTTTAAAA
This sequence comes from Agriotes lineatus, assembly GCA_940337035.1. Lineage (NCBI taxonomy): Eukaryota > Metazoa > Arthropoda > Insecta > Coleoptera > Elateridae > Agriotes > Agriotes lineatus. Next base: position 48,661 of record CALNHX010001964.1, on the reverse strand, counting down.
ATCCTAAATATAAGACTACCCCGTAAAAATATATAATTTTGTGGAATAGAAGGAAAACTAATTATTTAATATAATTTTCAGGTAGGAGCCGGAAATGCAACTAGTCTGGTTGTATTAAACTGGCATCGGGTTAAGGCTGCCCAAGTTTTAAGAAATCTTAACGCTACGGTAGACCACAAGATCCCACCAATGCTCACTTCCCTTCATGTTATCATCATGGATCTAAGTTTTATAACGCAGGCAATAAAATGTTCATGGTGATATTATTGGCTTGCTACATTTCTGCATGCAAAATCGTTTAGTAATGTGGCACCATGTAATTGAATTATGTTACTAAAGTCTAGAAAACAATCAAGATGTGGTGTGGAACTATAATTATACACTATTAAAGGTTTTAAAAATAAATTAAATTCTTATTGTCGTTGTCATTAAGGTTTTACAAACAAACCTGTGTAGAGTTTACAAGCAGAAATCCTGTTATAATAAGATATTGGTGGGTACTCTTTTAACAAGCCATTAATAAACTATTAAAAAGTAACGACCGACTTCCGACATTGGACCGCGTCATTATTGAGATCGAAGGACATTGTTTCGCCCACTTTCGAAAGGGGCTTCATCAGCAGATAAGCACAAGAAGGGGCTTTATCTTTACTCTGACAGTTTGCAACGTTTGCACATTGCACAATTTGTCATTGTCAATTGTAATCACTTGGTACGAAGAATTAGGACGTTAAATTGTTTTTTTTCCGTAAATAAATAGGTAAGTTTTTATTTTTAGATTCAAAAGTAGTTTACGTATTTCTTTATTCTTTGTAAAAAAAATAAATGCTAATGTGCGTATTTCGTATTTGGCGACTTTTGGTCTGAAAATGGAGACTTTTAGTACCAATTTAGCGAATACAACTTGCGAAGAGTTGGCAACACTGCACCTCATGCCCGCGGCGACCCAGTGACACTTGTGCAACGAAAGGTGTGTGACGATATCTGACAAATTGCCTACGGCAAGAGGCGGCAAATATTACACGCTAAACAGTTCCCCGCACAGGCAGTTGAGTCCGCGCCAGGAGCACGGAAAGGGTTAATAAAAACGTTATGAAGAAAATTATATGCTTACCACTCCAACTGAAAACTGCATAGGATACATTTTACAATAATTGAAAATGCAAATCATTAATACGTCTGGTAAAAAAGGCATGTGATATCTTGGACGAAGATCTATCAACAAGATATTGAAATAAAACAGAAGAACTTATTACCGTCTGTTAAAAATTGTAAAGCTTCTTATAAAAAAGACGAGAATAAGAGAGCAATGTGGGAACAAAGTGATCATATTATTTTTTAAAGAAAATCGTCGGAAATGTAGCCTTTGATTCGCTCTTGCAAGTCGATTTTCTAGATCAGGGTTGCACAACCTCTTAGCTCCTGAGGGCCACTTTTACTTTACAATGATCATCACCGAGTCGCAAACGACTTCCTATTCTACTATTTCGCAACTTTGCGGACTTTTAATAGTTATTTATGTATCAAGTACAAAAAGTTAGTGTTTATGGCACTCGGCATGAAAATTTTTCAACGAGGCAACACCAAGTTCCATAAACACACCTTTTGCACGTGTTACATACAAAATTGTTTCTATGATCATATATAAGATATTCTAGGTTATGTTGAAATACAAATTTACGAAAAAGGTTACGGTGGCGTGTAATAAAAACGTAATCTGCATGCTAAAATTAAATGTGGTATAAACATATTGACTACTCACCCAAGAGTTCAAACAAAAAACTGCGTATAAAATCTCATCTTTGGGAAGAGACATACCAGACCGGGGGTTCCATGTTACTTCGATTTGTATCATGTAAAAGATCTCTTGCTAGGTTTGGAATTTCCTAGTATCTGCGAAGTTCTAGTAGGTTTTTGATCATATGACAGCCGCGGTCGGTATGTTAAAGGCTCTAAGGTATCTGATACTTCGCATGCCTAACCTTTGTCCATAACAAACAACAACGACAACAGTCCCTTTTTACATTAGAAACTGCGTTTAAAATTATCACTTCTGACACGATCGTGGATTCTAAAACTATAGATTTAAATCAACAGCAGTGTGAAAACAGTGACGGCTGGCTCTAAGGAACCAAGAAGCCAGGACCGGACTGGGTGTTTGAACCGGCCCGGGCGAGTGACGCCAAACTGGACCCTTTTAAAAAATGCTTCTATTTATAAGGCAAACATACCCAATTATTATATCCGTTTTAATATAGGCTGAGGGCCTGTTATTTCCACACATTGAGTGCGGTTTTATGAGCCATCTTAAGCCGCGGCCGGGGTAGCCTAACCCCTTGAATTAGGGAGGAATGTCCCTCACAGGGGCACCAAAGATGTTGGTATGATGGCCGGAGAGCGTTCGATGTTTCCAATGTACGGGCGTGGGGCTCGAACCCACTACCTGCTGACTGCTGGCGCAAGCACTGTACCAGCCGGCCACACGCTCTCAATTATTAGATATAAAAAAGAATATTTGTTTTGGAAAAATACATATATGTATTCCACAAACATTATTCAAATAATGCGAAAATATTAGAAAAACATAAAAAGATTAAAATAACCTCGTATTATACTACATTCATGTAATTGTATAAAATAAGGAAAAACAAAAATGTAGTATTAAGATTAAGGTAGAATATCAAATTACTAGTATTTTTTTCATGCTTTTACACTTATATGTCAGTTTATGCAAAATATCACAATTTTCAATACACTCGACTTTTTTGAACATTAACATGAAAGCTACCATATTAGCTTGAGACAAATACCTCCTTGCTCTGTTTAAATAAAAGTTAATTTAGAAAAGGCTCTTTCATATGCAACTTGTGAAATAGAAAGTGTTAATAATAATTGTTATTTATGTATTAAGAGCAAACCAATAGATTATAGCACGAGAGAATGTTTAAAGCGCGACGCGAAGCGAAGAGTTTTCAATATCCCCAGGCGTATAATCGGGATTATGCACGTGGGACCTACAACGTTTTATTTTATTTTGGTTCTTAAAATGGACAAAAATAAAGATTTAGTATTTTGGCTACAGACTACTGCGTCATCGTACCGGCGCTGTACATTTTGGTATGCCATGGTTTCTATGCAGATTTTTGGTGTTGGTGTCCTACATTGTTGCTGTTCGGTATACTATTTAGCAAATGTATAGATCATCGGCTATAAAAACCATATTACGCCGCTATCGAGGTCCACTAAACAAAATTATGGTTCAAAATAAATTAAGTATTTTTTGCAATCGTTTACTGTTTAGTTGTCATTATTAATGTCAAAAAGACATGTTTTTCACTAGTGAAAAATAGTTATTTATCTACCAAGGGCGTAAGACGGGGTTTATGCCCGCACCGTGAAAACAAGGGCAGTAAACGCTAGTTATGCACGAGGTGTACATTTTATATACAGGTCGAAGAATTTACCATTAAATGGTCCCGAGTAGTGTAGCTTGAACAAGCGTCCACGTTCGATCAGTAGAGTTAAGCAACGCTCTTTCTGGTCAGAACTTGGATGGGAGTTCCACGGCTGCTTCTCTCGGCGCCTCGTGGTACGGCTGCCACGGAAATAGTTGGTCCCGGATGTCGTAATAACATCATGGCAGTCGTTAGTGGGTTGGAAGTCCCCATAAAATGTACAGCGACGTCTATAATTGCCTAACGGCTATTGGCTGAGTCCAAAATAAATAAATAAATAATAAATAAATAAATAGACCAGATTTATAATTGTTATAAATGCTGACAACTAACGATGTTATTGCTTGCCAAGCTGACTAACAACACACTAACCGGGTCGTAAAGTACTTTTGCAATACTGTACAGTGTACACAAATATGTCAACTATTTAGTTGTCATTATTGATGTAAAAATTACATACTTTTTTGTTAGTGAAAATAGGTTACGTTTTTACTTTCTCGCATACGGTAGTATAGAGAAAGTATTGTAATCGTCAAAAAAATCGACTTCGAGATTTTGACGAATCTTGACGTTTTAGACCTCCTAGAGTCCGAAAAAACCATTTTTCGAATTATGTCTGTGTGTGTGTATGTGTGTGTGTGTGTGTGTGTGAACACGATAACTTAAAAACGAAATAAGCTAGACCCTTGAAATTATGTACATAGTCATTATTCAAAATTTGTAGATTCCTGTCAAATTTTGAGCGAAATCGGTTAACCGGAAGTGGCACTTTACCTAAACAGGTAGCGGTACCTATTCAAGTAAAGTACCAGTTTGCTTCGAGATATTTGAACAAAATTTTGTACATACATTTCTTATGTAGAAAAACTACCAGATATTACATTTCAGCATGATCGGTTAACCGGAAGTGGCATTTTACCACCTAAACAGGTAGAGCGGTATCCATTCAAGTAAAGTACCAGTTTGCTTCAAGGTATTTGCACGAAATTGTGCACATACATTTATTATTGAGAAAAACTCCCAGATATAAAATTTCAGTATGATAGGTTAACCTAAAGCGGCACTTTACCTAAACAGGTAGTGGTTACCTGAAAATGTAATTTTATCGCTGTATGTATATATACATTGCAATAAACTTTTCAAATTTGCTAGAAAACAAGGCGAATGCGAGAAAGTCTAGGGGAGCACACTCCCGATTTTTGTTTAACGTAGTCACGACAAAAGTACATTATGAGACAAAATTTTAGTTGCTTACCGTTTTACACAGTAAATACACCTTATAACTGAATAAAATAAACCAACACAACACTTAAAACGGTGAAGCAAGTTGGCCATGGAAGACACAATACTGGCAAATACTGCAGACTGCAACAATTATTATGAAGAACCGCCAAAAGTGCCAGACAGCCGGGTGTCAGATTTATTAAGTAAGGCTTCCGCGCCAGTGTTTGTAGCATCACTAACTAGCCAAATTGGTGAAAATCTGACAGACGTAACGACAGAGATGCAAAGAACACTTGTGGTCACGTGATGCGGCACATCCTCATCACGTGATAATTTAATGCATATCTTTTTCTGTGCAGGCAATATATTCCGGGACCTAACTAATAACATTTTAGGAGGTATCGGCAGGATTTTTTCAAGGGGGTGCATTAGTGGCGAAGGTACTTAACCAAAGAGATATTTTCTTAAATATTCTCAATGAAATATTTGTTTAATTAAAAAAATAAATTATTTGTCTAAACAGATTTTAAAATTATTTTAAAAAAACATGAATGTAGGCACATAATTTCTGTGCCCCGGGCTAATTTATTTTTTCCTGGGTTCAGATCGGTTCACATGCATATATTTTTAAGAACTGGCGACTTATCAGAAATTCCATAACGCCCCTACGGTCTGGGGTTGTAAATCAGAAACATGATACTGGGGAGTGCAAGGCGATCTTCGAGCCCGTCCGCGAACATAAGCCCAGCTTATTTCACAAACAGTCATGCAAGCAAAACAACAAACATTCAGCTTTTAGCAGTAATGTGCTCATTACATAATACTTACAGGGGGTTTTATGCCCCCCGCATCGTCCCCACGTCGCATCTCGAGGGAGACATCATCAGGGATACTTTTCGGTGCACCTTCGATGATGTACCTGTAATAATCCTGAAAACACGGATGGTAAGCATCTAGTATGCCTTAACCGAACGTTAACGGCATCAATGGGTCCAACCCATGTCAATGAAACCCGCAATTACGGTGGCAGCATGGACCGTAAAAGGCATCCTTGGGAGTTGGGCTTCCCAAAAGCCCCCCAGTCGCGCTAACTGGGGTCACTGATAAGCGCAGTGCTTATCAGGTCAAGGATCGTGGGCCACCTCGCCGAATGGCTATTGATCCAGGAACGAGGGCACCCTCTGCGACTAGTTGACCCCCTGGCCAACAATGAACAGCGACCCAATCAACAAAGCTGTCTACAATCAGCATCGGTTCGGACAATATCGAATGTCCGACTTCGCTGTACAATAACTACATTTGCAAGCTAGACAAGCATTAGCATTCTTTTTTGCAGACCTCTTCGTTTCATCCGCTCTCTAATAAGTAATTCAATCACTTCAAAACACATAACGGCGGTAGCATTACACCAGCGGTGTATTAGTTTCCACGTTCACAGTTCACACATGTGCGACCTCGCTTACAGACTGCCAAAAGCACCCCCGAGCTCTTGCATTGCACAAAAATCCCACCATCGGTGGTTTCGGGTTCACAACATTCCAATATGGGAATTCTCGGGCAATTCCCCGCAAAAGCCCCGTCGGTAATTTAAAACTACCTGCTACAACGCCTCCCGATCTTAAAAACAGCCTTTGATCTGTAAATTGGTTCCGATTCTGTGCTCGTATCATATTTCAGTGGGCTGGTTTAGTGGAAAGCCCATAATTATACGAATACAAATAAAACAATAGAATATTTTCAAACAACTCAAAGAACACAAAAGTAAATATTACAAAATGAAAAAATTACGTTTAAATTAATTATTAATATTAATTGAATAATTAAATATACAAATCAGTTTTTTCTACATTTTCAAGGCATACTTGATTTTTCAAAACTAAAATTAACTACCTACCTATACCAGAAATTATTCTATAGAGCGACTCAGGGTGACAAGACAGCGTGGAGAGAATAGGGAATGCTTTCCTTATGGGAATTTCGCTCCGACGTTGTCAGTTCTATGCAACTGGCGATGGTATAACGGAGATCCTACTGTACGTAATTGTTTTGTTCATAAACTTGTTTGAATGCCACTGACAAAACGTACCAGATAATGCGGACTTATAGTTAGCTGCCTCTATCAGGGCCGTAACTAGGTATAGCCGAGTAGGCACCCGCCTACAGGCGCAAGCAACAAGGGGCGCCAAAATGGCACTGAAAAAAATTCTTTCGTATTAATAAAAAATAAATAAGCAAGTGGCCAATTTTGCAAATAAATTAATAAATATTAACTATTTAAGTTCAAATAATGATAATTACAGATATAATAATACGAATTACAAAGTAAATATTATATGTCTACCAGATTTATTTTATAGTTCTTACCAATATCAACCAAACATTAGAATGATTAGCTTGTTAGCCTACCGCATAGATGGCCTTATTCTTATTATAAAAATAAGGTCACTATATCAATAAGGTACCGCCATTAGGGATTTTTTTATATCTATCCTTGTCGCACAATTTTCTCCAACTGGGGATAAAAACACATAACCTAACAGATTCCTCACTTCACAAGTGCCATTACACCAAAAAGAAAATCCCCAAAAAGTAGTGTCTTCCCTATTGCACTTGGGAAATTTGTATTTGTTATCCTTATCGCACAATTTTCTCACATTCTCACGCAAGGAATGGAATGGCGGTACCTTATTGAATATAAAAAATGTTTTCATTTTTAAAACAATGTAACACAGCAGTGGCGACAAACTAACTTCAATTTTTAACAACTGTTGGAGCAGGTCCACTGATATTACATATACAGAGTGATTTTTTTAAAACTTAATTGCAGCTGGGTCTGGATAGTCTGAATCAGTTGGCAATACTGAAATGTATTGTTGGTAACACTGTAAGTCTATGTCAAATTCGAGGTTAGTTAGGTTTTACATCTGTTTTGACACAGACTGATGCAAAATCTAACCTGCTAACCTTGAATTTGACATACCTATACATACAATACATTTTAATATTGCTAACTGATTCAGGTTATCTAGGGCCTGTTGCAATTGAGTTTTTTTTTAAATCACTCGGTACATTCACTGCTTTGGGCGCATTGCTGATACATTTGTCCATTGCAACAATCAGCAGGATACCACAGAGGGGTTTTGAGAGCTTACCTGTTCCACTACTATGGTATTTTTCGCTACAATCTCTTTCCCGGTAGAATTTTTTCAAATTAAATACTTCTGCGACCCTACCCGATGGTAGCTTTTATTAAAAAAAGATTTATCGAAGTTGGCCTGATGCAAGGGTTATACAACGAGCTGAAAAAAAGCTTTGCGTTTTAAATATATTGATTTTTACAAAACACTGTGGCTGTGAATACAGAACCTTATTCTACGTTCACATGTTACTACGCATAATAATATGTAATTATTTGTTTATATTGTATTATTTTAACATATTGATATGTCTTTACTAGTTTTTGAACGCACCACATAGGTGATCTTATTCTAATTAAAATAATTTTTGCATTTTTAAATAAAAAAGTTACAAAAAAAATGTTTTCAACGTCTTTAATACAGAAAGCGCGCTGCAAGAAAAACAACTTTTGCTAGATAGAATTATGGTTGAAGTCTTCAAAATTCTCTACAAAATAAGTAAAAAATACCTTAACGCTGCTAATAATACAGAAACACTTAGTAAAGCAAATTACATGAATTTGGAAATAAAAAAAAACATTGCAGCCAGTGGAATTTGAACCCGTGTTCACTGATAAATGCATATGCTTATCGTTGCGCTATAAATGACGCAGTGGCGTTCGTATTTTGGGTACTCCATATGTTTATATATAGGAATTTGCAAAATGTTCTGCTGACTACATAATGTATGTACTTTTTTAAATTAGAATTGTGTTTTCTAATCTTGTTTACTGTTCTCATTTTATTTGTATTGTATTTTTCTTATTTCAACATTTAGTTGTTTAGTTTTAAAATGTTTCAATAATAAATGTTGGATTTATTTTTGAATACCTACCTGTTTGTTTGAATATATTACATCATATATCCGGAGATAAATGCAGAAGTCATACAGTAGCATTAGTATTATTTGTCACATATATCGTTTTTGTACTGAGGAGCGCAAAAATCTTGGCTTGCATACAATAAACGTTTGCTTAGTTACGGCCCTGGTCTCTATTACAATAGCCGGATTTGTTTGTCTGTGATCGGTGCGTTTTTTCTACAGAACACTTTTGTGGAGACATGGAATCGCTGTTTGTTGCTGTTTGCCAGAAGGCTCTGTACTGTCTAGTTACCCTGAGACGCAGTCTATACAAGCAGGATTTTCTTGAAAACCATGGCTTTTGCGCAACAAACGTATAAGCGGTAAAGTTGAAGAGAATGCATAAATACACATTTTTTGTTTTTTTTCAACCGTTTACTTTCTAGAAGATCGAACTTTGCTCTTGCGATTTTTCGTTTTTTACGATTTTCTCGAAAACCGTGGCTTTTACGCAACAAAAGCATAGAAGTAATAAATATATGGTGCGCACTAACCCTGGTAGAATAGTATCTACAAAACTACAGTGTTTTAAAATTAATTACATCTAGTATACCTATGCGTTGAATTTCCCATGTAAAATAAAATGTGCCGCGCTTTGTGTCAAAAATTGTTGTCTAATTGGGGATTCTTCTGGCTAATTTAGGAACAATTAGAATATAGCAAAAATTTACATGCAAACAAATTTTAAAGGTAACTAGATGTAATTCTTTTTAAGACACGCTGTATTACAAGTTCTTCTAACGGATTATACTCTCTTCCTGTCTTTTTTTCTGAAACACTGTTCTAGCGTCCGTTGTATATTTTCTGTTTTCCTCTTGTTCTATTTACATCGCTGATCTGTCACAGATAAATTGTAATATGCGAACAATGCTAACGCAGCCATATTATCGGGCATATTATGATCAATATAGTCCGTCGTTCAGTAAACATAAAAACACAAAGGGGCCTTTGATTTCCAAAATTTCATGAGTGTACTTCCATAACCAATCTTTGTCGAAGAGTGTACTTAAAAAAGTAACTAAAAGAAATAGGTTAAGGGTGTGACATTTACTTAGCATCTGTCATAAATGTTGTAAATAACTACTTTTAACCTTCAAGTACTAACGTGTCTGTTGTGGTGCATTAGTACTAACATGACGTCTAAGAGACCGGCATAAAGTTATTTACGAATTTATTACTATTTTTTTTTAAACATAAAGTACTATGCAGTTTTGTATCAGGCGTATTTTAATCACATAAAAAATATAAATTCATAAAAATATTAGCATTTACAGAGTCAAATAGGAACTTGCTGCTCAAGCAACTGTCTGTTGATCTAACCGTATTTCAGCAAGGTGGTTTTTATCCATCATGCAAAAATAGTAGCATGCAAACTAACGTGACGTCTCTGAGACGGTATTTATTTTTAAATACAAATAACTTCCGCACAAAACATCCCACCGCAGCGAAATTTTAAAAACTGATTTATTTTTAAGTAGTTTGAAGTTAGATGAAGGATCAACCATAAATCTTAACTGGAGGGGAAAATATAACACGCGCTTCGAACATTTCCGTCTCTCAGACGTAACGCTAGTACTTAGGGTTAAGGATATTATACAAATACTATTGGCGTAGCGTTTATTAGTATGTATTTTTATTACATTTTATAGAAGTTTAGGCTAGAACTTCCAGAAAAATATCTACTTTGACACTGATATAATGAGAAATATTAATTGTCATTGTCATTTTTAAATTCCAACAAAATATAGAATCCCTAGTACAAAAATTGTAGGTATGTACAGGGTGGCCAGATAAGAATGCAAAGTGCTGAATTTCGGAAACTATTCGTCGTAGAGACTTTCGGTAAAAAAATTTATGACTAAAGTGGCCAAAAGAAAACCGTGGAAAATATTTTCAGATTTCCAAAATGGTCACCAGGGGGCGTAACCGCCATCTTAAACCTTTAAAGTGATTTTTCACTGAAGTCCACCTAGTAAATATTACCAAAAGATATATGCTTATTAAAGCTAAGCTTTACTCGAGTAATTTTTGTTTAACACTTTTTGACTTATCTATTAAAATAAAGTGGTGAGGGGTAATTCAATGTTTTTTTAAATAAACAGCTGTAACTCCTAAACCACTGAACGGATTTTAACAAACTTAGTCTCGTTGGAAAAAGCATTTATTGTTCCATGAAACCAATCTTACCTGTGATATGTCTAATTCTTAGTGATGCCGCTAGAGTGCGTTTTTTGATATAATATCAGAAAATTGCAAAATTCTCTAAAAAATTAAATGCAATAATATTACTTTTTTTCATAGAAATGTGGTGAAATAATACCTAAATAGGCTAGTGAAAACCGTATCTCGATATCTTATTCGTAGAATGAAATATCATATAATTTTAAAAAGACGTTACTACACCGATATTTATTGTTATTTATTTGTGTTAAAGATGTGGCCGAAATTATTTGGAACTTAGCACCTTTTATGTTTGTTGTAAAACCAGTTTAGTTTTATTCGACAGGAGTTGGAGTTTATTTTGTTGTTAAGAGATAGGGGGAAGTTGCTAGGCCTGACTACCTCGTTACAAACAATTTTAGCCTGTGTTTAACCCCATCAATGAATACACATTCGTGGTTGAACGTATATTGAAATCTTAGTCCTATTACAGCGTATATATACAGAAAATGTATGCCATGTTTTTACGGCCTAATATTGAAAATACAATCATACGCATTTTTACTAGCGTAATTCTGAATGCTTGCTTGACACACTAACATTGCAGAATTGCTGCGTCGTGTTTTTGACATACAATATTACTATACATGCAAAAATGTAACGTCTGTTTGTCAACAAAAACTGGCCCTTGATTGCAGGCGTTGCTATTGTAATTTGTTATCATGACACCGAAAACTGGCATACTTTTATCTGGCGCAAGTTCTGCCTTTAGTGAACCAATTGCGTGTTTCCTGGATTACAATTTATATTAAAATTATTCACTTAAAACCATGTTCAAAAATAGTTTGAACAATTTGTCTTTTTTCAAGATTCAATGATAAAATTTCATAATTTAATAATTTTTAAATAATAAAAGTATTCTTAGTTCAAATAATTAAAAAAAAACGTGTAGGGGCATAATAAGAAAAAAGGGCCGATTTTGAAATAAAACTAATGCCTCCTTAAATGCTCGAACTGTCTTCCATCACACTCAATGCATTGTTGGCGCTGCTCATGCGTGGACATTACAGCAGCTTCAATTTCTGCTCTTGAAAGGCTACGAATGGCCTCCTGTATTCGGATTTTCATGTCGTCTCTCGTTGTTGGTGGAATTTGATAAACAATATCTTTCAACCGACCCCATAGATAGAAGTCCAAACAGGTGAGGTCTGGGGATCGGGGTGGCCAAGGAAATAGACTACCTCGCCCAATCCACTTCTGGTGATATGTTGGACCTAAATGTTCTTGCACATTTCTTGAGAAATGTGCTGGGCAGCCGTCTAGTTGCAAAAACATATTTGCCGTAATTGCAAGGGCACATCTTCTAATAAAATAAGCAATTGGTTTACCAGAAAATCAAGGAACACGGCACCATTTAGTGTTTGATCAAAGAAATAGGGACCTATAATAGTTCCGCCCAGGATGCCACACCACACATTGAGACTCCAATGGCCTTGATGTTGGACCTCGCGCAACCAGTGAGGATTGTTGTCAGACCAATAATGCATATTATGCAAATTAATGTTTCCATCACTTCTAAAAGTAGCCTCATCTGTCCAAAGAATTTCGGATAAAAATTCTCTATTTTCCCTAATCATGCCCAACATCCAATGACAATAATCTATCCGTCGGTCAAAGTCTTCGTGATTTAAGGCTTGATGTAAAACCATATGATATGGGTGCAGTCTAAAAATTTGAAATAATAAACACATTGTGAAACATGTAAGGTAGTATTTTTAGTGACATAAAAACTTACCTGTGATCCTTTAAAATGTTTAGAATAGTAGTACGTGATATACCCAACGCGCGAGACATTGCTCTCGTACTAACGTGGGGATTCAATTCCACGTCTGCTAAGACATTAACAATATTGTTTTCCATTGTTCTAGCAGAGTGTCTTCGCAACTGAGGTCGAAAGCTGCCAGTATTACGCAAATTTTGCACTAAACGCGGAAAAATGATCGCATCGCGTAAACGCCGATTTGGATATCGAGCTATGTATACTCTTTGATCCAATGCCGCATTTTGAAGACATTCAAAATATACCGCAATCATATCGACAGCTTCATCATTTGTAAAAGGCATTTTAATAGTTTCAAGGCCTTACTTGTGTGTGCAACGAACACAAATTACACTGTCTCTATAAGTATAATTTTAATATTTGTTGACAAGTTGATTTTAGGCATTTATTTTTCTTCCATGGCCTACTCTTCATATTCTGCCTACCTTGCCCTTGCATACTAGCTGCATTGATTATTATGCCCCTACACGTGTTTTTAAAATTTTTTGAACTAAGAATACTTTTATTATTTAAAAATTATTAAATTATGAAATTTTATCATTGAATCTTGAAAAAAGACAAATAAATCACAATAAATACCGGTGTAATAGCGTCTTCTTAAAATTAGATGATAACTAAATTTTCTGTCTACGATATTTCAGGCTTCGAATAAGATATCGAGATATGGTTTTTACTAGCCTATTTAGGTATAATTTCACTACATTTTTATGAAAAAGTCATATTATTGCATTAAATTTTTTAGAGAATTTTGCAATTTTCTATTATTATATCAAAAAAACTCGCTCTAGCGGCATCACTAAGAATTAGACATATCACAGGTACGATGGGTTTCATGGAACAATAAATGCTTTTTCCAATAAGACCAAGTTTGTTAAAATCCGTTCAGTGGTTTAGGAGTTACAGCTGTTTATTTAAAAAAAACATTGAATTACCCCCCACCACTTTATTTTAATAGATACATCAAAAAGTGTTAAACAAAAATTACTTGAGTAAAGCTTAGCTTTAGAAACCATATATTTTTTGGTAGGTGGATTTCAGTGAAAAATCACTTTAAAAGTTTAAGATGGCGGTTACGCCCCCTGGTGACCATCTGGGAAATCTGAAAATATTTTCCACGATCTGCTTTTGGCCACTTTGGTCGTATTTTTTTTTAACGAAAGTCGTTACGACGAATAGTTTCCGAGATACAGCACTTTGCATTCTTATCTGGCCACCCTGTACATACCAACTTCAAAAAAATTTAAATGTTTTTGTGCTTGCTGAACGGCCTATAGTGCTAACCTTCGTGGGCAGTTGCAACTACACTATTTTATTGCTCCATTTTTCGAATCTGTTTTCGGAAAAGGACGTGGCAGGCAACTCTGAAATTTTCGAAATTTTTGCTGTCACTGAAGCCCGGATTTGAGTCGTAACCGCTGGGGATAAAATGGTGCGGACAGCATTGAAGATGAAATCATGACAACTTTGATTAATTAATTGTGTGTGCGATAGTGGCATTTTGCTAAGAAGTGAAGCAACATCTTACAGTCCATAAATTTAATTTAAATCAATAGCGATGTGCATCATTATTGATAACCATCGATAACAGGTTTTCATAGTTAAATAAGTATTTAAGTAGGTCGTTTGGGGCCGATATTAGCCCAAGTTTAGGTTAGAAATTTTGATTTCCTATTAAACGTACTCAACATGTTTTTGGCAACTATTTTTATAGTGATTTACACTATGTTTTATTTTTATAATATAAGTATGTAGTTAAATAGCCTCCGACTTTTATTTCATCTCCCATTTAATCACATACGGACCTATCTGCAAGCTACCCCTAACTGAAATGCAAGTAGCATCCGTTATAATTTCAAGATGTGCGACAGCTTCCAATGTGCAACGTGTCTTTTATGGGAATTATACACGCGGTAGCATTAATAAGCTCCACGGAAGTATCGCGCCGATTCTTCATCTGAACACCACGAAGTGAGCGTAAGTGCCAAAATTATCATCAGAAACTGTATACGTGAGCGCAATCGCAGGGTTCAGGTCAAGCTAAAGCTGCTAGAGGCTTGAGCCTTTGCTGTGATGGTTCTCACTAGATCTGAAAATATTTTTATCTTTTAACCTATTTCTTACCGCTCCACATCCGCGTGAAAGCAGCAAGCGTTTATCGTACAGTTGAAATGAGAAGAATGATAGCTACAAAAGAAAATATTTCTTTCAGACTAAAAAAATCTTGAAAGACTGGTAGGTAAAGCCATGCCGACTCCGACTTCTGTTTTGTGTTCATTGGCGAGGTTAAGCTAATCATAACCTAAAACACGCTCCAAGAAGTTAATTGGTTCTGAAATTCCATCCTGCAAATTGATTAATAAACTTAAATGGAACTTCGAATACGCTAACTGGACAAAATATAGCCGAAAATTGAACAGATATCTGCGTTGGATATCCCCGACGGCAGAAAATTATAAAAATTTCGTAGGAGTTATCATCGTTGCGGAGAAACGAAACACACCACGAAGGTTTAGAAAGCATTATGTGTTGTGATGACTCTGCTCAAGTTCTGTATGTAGAATATTAAGAAAGAATGACGCCGAAACCGGTAAAGAGCTACTAGAAGAATTAGACCAAGGGAGAAAGCATAAATGGAAAAAGCTAGTAGCGCTGGTGTAAATATTGTAGAACACGAATGGAACCCTGTGGTACTCCGTCGTTGATTGTTCTTATGCACGAGGGTTTAGAATTAATTTTCATCAAAGGGTGTGCTGTGTAAAAAACATGTGTTCCAGAAAACCTTGACTATAAGTTTTTTTTTTTTTATTTACAGAAACCTGTTCAGCAATACATACTTGCTATGCACGGTTTTGTTAATTAATCATGATATACAGGACAATGACACTTAACTAAAACGTTTACATTGATAGGATTGTTGTGCTTGATTGTCACATTTATAATTTATGTTTGAGTTATCAAAGTCAAATTATCTTGCGGTAACCGACGTTTGAGTCTTTTATGTATACCTTTTTTCCCCAGTTGATGCGCTTCAGTACTTGGACGTAGTTGCAGATTTTTAAAAAACATATTGCACGTCTTTTTAATGAACTCTTCTATTGTTGGCTGATTAAGTTCGTAATGTATTTGCGTATTCCGGACAAACCACTCAGCATTAGTCACCATTCTTAACACTTTGTTTTGAAACACTTGTATTTTCCGAGTATGCGTTTGTGACGCAGCACTCCACACTGGACACGCGTACGTTAGGATTGGTCTTAAGATCGAGTTATGTATTAACAAACCGCAGTTTATTTTTAAAAAACTTTTTCTATTTATTAAGGGGTATAATATACCAAGTCGAGTGTAAGCTTCGTTTAGTTTTCGGTTTATGTGATATCCCCAGGAAAGTCGTTGATCGAGGTATACACCTAGATATTTAACTGCGCTGTCTGATGGGTTCCATTTAATTACTTGACCACTGATTGTTAAGTCAGCTGGGTTGATGTATCGTCTCAATGTAAAGATCTTCGCCTCCGTTTTAGTTGGGTTGATAGTTATACACCATTTTTCATACCATTTTAGTAGCCGGTTAATGCCGTTTTGTAACGTTGTAATTGCATCTTGCAAATTGTCGCTCTGTGTTACTAGGGCTGTATCGTCCGCGAACATGGATAACTGGATGTCGATTGGTTCTGGAATGTCGTACATGTATATATTAAACAGGGTAGGCCCCAAAACCGAACCCTGAGGTACTCCAGCTTCTATATTTTTCCACGATGAATGAGTTGAATTAATTCTTACGGCAAATTTACGGTCCGTGAGAAATGACGACAGTATTTTAAATAGGTGCGTCGGTAATTTAATTTGCGCCAGATTTAGCATGAGACCATTTAGCCATACTGTGTCGAAGGCCTGCGCTATATCCAAAAATAATATTGTTGTGTACTTCTTATTTTCATAACCTTTCTCGATTTCCTGAGTGAGTCGGAGTAGTTGATGTGTGGATGAATGTTTGCTTCTGAAGCCGTACTGGAATGCTGGAATTATGGTGCTCGCTGTTAAAAACTCGGTTAAGCGTGTTTGTATTGCTCTTTCTAATAGCTTCGACAACATTGGTAATAGGCTGATTGGTCTATAGCTATCTGTGAGTTGAGGGTTTTTCTTAGGTTTGCTGAACAGCAGTATGTGGGCCTTTTTCCATTGCTCAGGGAAATATCCTAGACAGAAACAAGCGTTGAAAACTATTGTTATATATACAAGGCATTTCTTTGAGAGGTTTCTTAATATGTTGTTGGTTATCATATCATGGCCTGGGGCTTTCTTTGGTGGCAGGTTACTTATATAACATTCCAATTCTGACGGGGAAACTGGGTTGTCAAACTCGCATTGTTTATGTCTAATATGTTTGACAGCTTCATTCGTTTGATTGAAGAATTCCTGATTTGCAATAGTTGGTTTAGTAGTGAAGACACATTCTAGTTTTTGAGCAAACACTTGACATTTCTGTTGGTCTGTTTCATATTTATCCGCGTTTGTTGTTATAACGGGTATTGTTTGGGGTTTTTTCAGGAGTTTTCTGGTAGCTCGCCACATTGTACTATCATTCGGCTGTAGTTCTTGAAGGTAGGCTTGATATCTATCTATTCTGCACTTGTCCATTTCTTTTCTTAAGTGATGTGTTAGTCTGTTTAGTAGCACTTTAATTTGTGGATTACGTGTTTTTTGCCATTGTCTTCGTGTTTTGTTTTTCTCTTTAATCATGTTTATTAGGTGATGTGGCACCTGCTCGTAGGTGGTTGTGCGCTGTCTGATAGTATGCGTTGTTGTTGTATCAATTGAGTTCACGATTGCCTGGGTGAATTCTTCTATGGTTTTATCTATACTTAGACTTGTGTTTAAATTAGTAGGACATTTGATTTGGTTATCTATGACATTGCGAAAGTCTTCCCAGTTTACAGGTCCCTTGATTAGCCTTGGCATTTTGTTAATTATTTTTATATTTTGGTCAAAGAAGATGAGCACTGGCAGGTGGTCAGAGTTAAGCTCTGTTACGACAACTTGACTAATACGCCTTGTGAAGTTTTTGCATAATAGTATGTCTAATATATCTGGTTGATGGTCAATTCGAAATGGCACGTAAGTTGGTTCAGGAGGTGCTAGTATAAGGATCCCATCTTCTGCTGCGTATCTTTGAAGCATTATACCACTTGGATTATTTGTGCGACAACCCCATAGTGTACTTTTGCTGTTTAGATCGCCAACCAGTAGTATCGGTTCATTTGTTGAGAACATTTCCCTTAGGTCCTGCTGGTTTAATTTTTTGTTAGGCTGTTTGTACGCACATATGACATTGATGTTGCTTTCATCCATGAGTTTTATTTTAATTCCTATAGCCTCTAAGCTTTGTAACTTTGGTAGCAGTAGTGGTGCTACGTTGATGTTCTTTTTTATGACTATGGCTACCCCACCTGATGCTTTACAGGTTTCTCTATCATTGCGGTACACGTCATACCCTGGTATCATAAATGGTACGTTTCTTATTAGATGCGTTTCACTTATGCATGCAATATCAACTTGGTAACGAGCAAGAAATTCAATAAACATTGATCTTTCTTGCTTTATGCCATTTGAATTAAAATTTACAATTGTTAAATTAGCAATTATCCTCTGTTTATTTGACAGCATCGCTGATGAGGCTTGGAATTAGAGATACAATGAATGTTTTGATATACGGAGTAATTACTTTTATTATTTCTTGTATAAGTTTGTTAAGTGGGTTGCCGATGTCAGTATTTAATGGTGAGTTGTCTGTATTAGGCGTAAAATTGTTTGCTTCCGTGCTTTGAGTGGATGTTGTGGGTAGCTTCGGCCATGCTTTTGTTGATCGAAGTTTCAAGTCTGCATGTGGTATTGGTTGGGCTTCAATGTTGTGTATGGACTGACGTTGCTTTTGTTTTTCTATTATTTTTACCAGGTACGGGCAGCCTCTGTAGTTTGCTGAGTGATTCAAACCACAGTTGACGCACTGGGGATCATCTTTGGGATTCTTTGGACATTCGCTATATAAATGGTCTCCTGTGCATTTAACGCATCTTGGATCCAAAGCACAGTAATTCTTTGTGTGTCCAAAGCGTTGACATCGGTAGCACTGAGGAATTGTTTTGGATTTGTGTCTTGGTTCTATTTCTACTATGCAATGGCATAGTTTGGTTATTTTAAATATATCCAATGCGTTGCCGCCTTTGGGTAGTTGAACTATTACTAGTGGTATTGGCTTTTTGTTTTTGAGCATACGCGTCGCTTTTGTTATGTTTATTTTGTTTTCTTTTAAGGCGTTTTCTATTTCTTCGGTGGTTATCGCCGGTGGTAAATTACGTATGATAACTTCAAGGATGGCTGTTTGTGGATCTTTATAAGTGTGGTATTTAACACGGTGGTCTACATAGAATTTAGTTAACTGTCTATAGTCATCAATACTAGCGACGTTAATACGTAAGAATGCTCCCTTGTAGCTAGTTGAGAAATCTTGATTTTTTACGTTTTCTTTTATTTCTTTTATCACTTGTTGATAGTTATCCGCGTTGTGCAGGAAGATAGGCGGAATTTTTATTCTGACTTGTGCGCTTTCCGTCGTCTGATTGCACTGCTCGTTAAGTGCTGGCACTGCAGTGTTTTTTGGTAGGTAATATCGGTTTTGTTGTACTAGGTTTGCATTGTCTAAAAGATGTCTTTTATTGTTATAATCTACATCAGGCGAGTTTAGTGGTCTCTTGCCACTTAAGGGTTGATCTTGTTGGGTTTGCGAGAGTTCACCATGATTGATTACAATTGCCTCAGCATCGATGGGAATGTGTTTGTCGATAGCCATGTTTGTACCAGTTTGTTCATTTAGTATGGCTAGGGCATTATTATTATCCGTTGTTATGATAACACGATTGCTTTTTTGACTGTCGGTAGACTTTTTGTTTGCATGTAGTTCGGCCGATAATGTACGTAAGTAAGAAATATTGTTTACTTACTAGAGAGCGCCTATCGCTGCGCGCGGGCTGCGCGATATGATAGGATTTGTCGCCTTATCACTACGGCACTTTTATTTTACTGCTACAGTATTGAAATAGTTCGAACTGGATTAATGAGTTGCACACTAATTGCAAGTAAGTTCGCGCTCTGAATAATAAACGACCGCACTTGACGGTGTCTAAACAGGAACTCTTGACTATAAGTAAATAACCTATACGATGTAAGTTAGAGAGAGAAGGAAAAGTTATACAACAAGTCATGGATTTGAACTACTTAGAAATCAGCAAAACCAGTGAAGGTAGCCTAAAGACGAAAGTTATGTAGCAAGCCAACAAAGCGACTAAAATATCTAGGTGCTTTAATAGCACCATAAGGTACAATAAATTCTTAAGACGTGAACCTAAAGTTCGAATATATAAAAGTACCATACGACTTACACTAACGTAGGGCATAGACCCTAGAGCAGATACTTCCAAAGTAATTCAAATTCTGGGAACAACTGAAATGAAAACTCTTCGCAAAATACCCGCTAACACTAGAATTGACCGAATACGAAGCAAGTCAGAACGAGAAGAATGTCAGGTCCAGAAGATCGGGATTGGGTAACTAGAAGGCGAAGAGAATGGAATGATCATGTCACCAGAATGTCTGAAGATCGCCTAGTAGAAAAGGCTACGTCACCCAGAGAGATACACTTCTGTGCAATAAAATTAAGCACACACGGCTTTGTTGTATTTATTAATAGCGTGTTATTTTTGAAAGGTCTTAGTTCTGGTCTTTTAATAAAGGTGTTATTATCAAGTTATGGTGTTTTATTATTTATTGGAACTGCTGCTAAGCAATCAAAATAGACCCGAATTATACAAACTAGAATATTGTAAAAAATAGTCGTAAGACCTGTGCTTAATTTTATTGCACAGAAGTGTACTTTGTCTTTTCCTGGATGACACGGGAAACCGCGGAAAAGGTGGAACGACTCCTAAACCGGTAATAACAGCCCAATGACCTAATAATAATAAGAAGAAGATATGAATGTTACAGAGTCTTATTCAGACTAGTTTCTTAAATATTGATTCTATTGAAGAATTGTCTCAAATTATTAACTTTTAAAATGTAAAATTTTATTTGAAACATTTTTTGTCCAATAATTTTGTCTGTGCGACCAGTGTATCGTGAGAAAAAAAAACGATTTCAAAATGTTTTTAAGATGGCGGCTGTTTGGCAGGGGCACGGCTTTTTGGTTCTACACATATCTAATAATCCTGAAACACTGACCAAGAGAAATCGCCGCGGTCAATTTTTTTTAAATTGACGGTATGTTTTCCGACAATTTTACTGTATTAATGACAACTTAACAACACTACCCAAATTAACAGCCCTTAACTGGAACGCCAACGGATTCAACATTCAACGATTACTAAAATGCATTTTTAAGCAGACACGATATATATACATTACGAGCTGATAACTACTAAGACCTGTGCGACGTTCACTCTGATGATACAAGCTGTAAGGTCTTGCGAAACGTTAGTCAATATGGGTGCACAAACAGCAACAGGGCCAAATCTGCCTAAGTATCATCGTTCTCAAGATACTCAAATCACATGAGCCACCAAGAAGAATGGCCATCGTGTGGATTCTTCCTAGAGTTCACAAGGTGCAAGGCGCATTAAGGCAGAGAATACTGGGTGTTTATCCACAAAGACTACGCGGTCTAAGCCGAAATTCTATATTAACAAAAATATTTACTAAGAATTTTAAAAGTCCAGCTTAGAGTGTCTTTAGATTGGAAAGAAAAGTTACGCATCTGTCCGTCAAACTAACCGCTGGATTCCCAAGTATCTCCTTTTGTGTTTTTGGTTTTGCGAGTACTAGTTTAGTTGACATTGACGAACTTAGTAAATGAATCTATAACAACAGAGATATGGTGATAATCCTTTGATATTGCATTCTTTGAGCGATATGATCGATGTAATAGGTAATTACCGGTATGCCTTCTCTCTTGCAAGTGTATTTTAGTATTTCCTTTTCTCCGAAGGGCTGTCTTTTTGGTCAACTATGAATCAGTCATTCTTCCTTCATAACTATCTTCATCTTCACTGCGACTGATTTCTTTCCATTGAATTGGTAGTTCTTAATTATCATCTTCACCTAGTCTTGGATCTCTTCACTGACCGTCTTCTCTATATCCACTTCGTTCCTCACTTGTTCAAGAAGGAAATGAACATTCTTCTTCAATTGTAATTACAGCTTGATTTATTGTTAGGTTTCCTTGATTTAGTAATGCTGGTCGATTATAACGTGCATTGCCATTGATCCATTGAGTACCACATATTGTATTGCAGTCAGAAGCGTAGCGAAATATGCGATACCTTCAAGTTAATGTCTTTCTTGCGAAATATATGTGTGATATGTAGATTTTAAGAAATTATATACCTATTTGCTCTGGAAAGTTCTAGAAAGTGAGTAACTACAATATGTTATTTATCTCTGCTTGTAAACTATTTTTTGAATGCTTTATCATTATACGATTTTACTTAGACCTGAGTTTCACTGTTCTATTTTCCTTTGCTTACGATTAGAGTCACTTAGAGGTTCGTTTGCTCACGAAGTCGTTGGGAAACATGCCAATTAGAACCACTTGGCGTCCTTTAATTTAGTTCCACTCCTTTTCGAAGGTAAGTTAACTCTGACCTTCTGCCGAGTTAGTCTTTAGCATGTTTCCATTCCATTAGCGGTAAAAATTAATGTAACAGAGTAGAGTACCTACAGGCGTTCTGGACCAAAATGTGTCACTGCGCAGGTTTTCTGCGCAGGTGTCTGCGCAGGTCTGCGCGCGCAGGTTTGTCAAGGTCGTTGGTCTAGACGGGGGGTCACGGTCTAGCCTGGGTCAAGGTCACGGGCCTCACCTAGGTCACGTGCCACTTCCGGGAATTTTTTGGGTTAAAAGTGTAGTTTTTGAAATTTTCCCACGCTCGAGCGTCTGAGTACGCAAACATGTCTATTCTTGCAGGATGTTATCAGTAAATAGAACAATGAAAAATTTTCTCAGGCTCGACCGGATGTGAGTCATCGTCTGGCAGACATGCCTATTCTTGCAGGATGTTGTTGAACAATGGCATCCATTGTTTTAAAATCAGCACGAAATTCGAGAACAATGAAGCTATTGTTGTCTGGAGGAATTTTTGCTGACAGCCACTATAATATAGGTAAGAAAGAGGGGTTGGGCTGCTATTCAACTAGCCTGTTTCAACTACCTGTTTGAGAAAATGTGCAAGGTTGCTAAAAAATAAACCGAATTAATTGTGGTCTAATAGTATATATCGAATTATTTCTAGCTAAAAAGATGCAATATAAAAATCCAAACCATTTTAAATAACTTGTTAGGTTTTTGTTTTATTACGCTTTCGACGAGATGTATGTCTGGATATTTAACTCGAATAGGCCGATTGGAAGCATCTTTTAGTAGATAGGTAATGTGTTCGATCCCACTGGAGGACTGTTTAAGCGGTAGACAGTATATAACATAATACAAAAGTGTTGCGGTCTTAGAGACATTGTAAGCAAAGTAAATATTACGTGTTTTTTCCAATACTTTATTAAATACACAGTCTCGAAAATTGAGCCGATAGTTATATATTTTACTTTTGCTGTTGGATTTATGTACAGCACCCCCTCGCTTTAGAAATAAGCAAGTTCCTAAAGAAATATTGTGATGCTGTAGAGATTTACACGTTACAGGTGTGTATAAAAATTACGTATTTATTAAATATTACTGTTAACAAAGCTGTTAAACGTATGATACAGGCAGTTATTAATTAGAGTGGTGGTTTAATTTTATCATTGGAATTTCGGTTTCTTACAACGGTATTTGTAAATCATTCGTAAGTAGTCCACCGATACACATTTATTTACGTTATGCATGTGCAGACTTGCTTGTTATGCAAGGTCGTTGACTTATCGTATGCAGTGTAGGAAATGTTATCATATGACTTTGTCAGCACGCCATAAAAGTTGGTTTTTGTAGTATAAGACATCCGCAAGCTAATTCGGTAAAGAGGTGAAAAAATACTTAAAGAAAATATTAGCAGATAATACATTTGAAAAATCTGCACGACTAATACTCAACATTATTACAATTAGAGACTGCAGACAAAAAGTAAGATATCAAAATTTTAAAATAAAACCCAGAGAATAAGAATTAAATAAAGCCAAGTCAAAGCTATTAGATCACGACAATATATTAGTAAAAAACCAAGCTCCTAAAAAAATATTATTATGGTGTAGATATTTACAGGTTACAGTTCGGTGTGTATAAAAATTACGTATTTATTAAATATTACTGTTAACAAAGCTGTTAAACGTATGATACAGGCAGTTATTAATTACTTAATAAAACAATTGTCCTATATCCGGTATTCATGGTTTATGTCTTAATCTGATTTTAATAGTCGATTAGAGTTGAATAACTAAGGTTATTACAATGCTAAAGACTGTGCGCAAAATGTAAGATATCAAAATTTAAAATAAAACCCAGAGAATAAGAATTAAATAAAATAAAGCCATTAGATCACTGCAATCACTACAATAATAAGGATGCTATACTCAATGGTGAGGGACAGTATAATTTTGAACTTATCTAGATTGGTTACAAATCAGATGTATAAGAGAAAATTTCAAACTTGTTTTAAAACATTTTGTAACTAAACAATCACATTTAAAATTGTGTAAATAAAGCTAAAATTAGAAGGAGACGCAGACTATAGAAAATACGTGTCAATACTTGTGGATGTGAGCGTCTAGGGAATGTGCAAGGTTGCTAAAAATAAACCGGATGTGAGTCATTGTCTGTAAATGCCAAACTTGTCAGAACCTGCCTGCCTGTCTGCTGCCCAATTAAACAACGAAGCCATTGTTTGAGAAATGTGCAAGGTTACAAAAATAAACCGGTTGTCTGGAGTTTCTGTACAGGTCAGCGCGGGAGTCTGCGCGGGAGTCTGCGCGATGGTTTGGCGGGAAATTCAAAATTCTGCGTAGGTTTTGGCGGTAAATTTAAATTACACTCAGGTTTTGACGGTAAATTTAAATTATGATCAGGGTTTTGGCGGGAAATTTAAATTCTGCGTGTTGTCTGGGGTTTCTGCACAGGTCAGCGTGAGGGTGTTTGCGCATGCTTGGCGGTAAAATCAAATTCTGTGCAGGTTTGGCGGGAAATTTAAATTCTGCGTAGGTTTTGGCGGGAAATTCAAATTATGCTCAGGTCTTACAGGTAAACAGATAGGTAGACAGGCAAACAGTCAGACAGGCAGTATGGTTTATGTCTTAATCTGATTTTAATAGTCGATTAGCGTCGAATAACTAAGGTTATTACAGTGCTAACAACTGTGCGCAAAAATTTTAAAATAAAACCCAGAGAATAAGAATTAAATTAAATAAATCCGAGTAAAAGCTATTAGATCACTGCAATACTCTAATTAATAAGGATGGTGAGGGACAGTATAATTTTGAACTTATCTAGATTGGTTAAAAATCAGATGTATGTATAAGAGAAAACTTGTTTAAAAACATTTTGTCAGACAAATTCCTGTCTAGACCTGCGCATGTGAGTCATCGTCTGGGAATGTGCAAGGTTGCTAAAAATAAACCGGTTGTCTGAGGTTTCTGCGTAGGTCTGCGCGGGAGTCTGTGCGGAGGTTTGGCGGTAAATTCAAATTCTGTCTAGGTTTTTGGGCGGGAAATTCAAATTATAGTCAGTGGAAAAATCTGGGACTGTACAAGGTTGCTAAAATGTGTGGGGCCTTTACACCAGATGTAGTTAATGATCTCCATTATCAGTGTCTATAAATTTGGTAGAGAGACAGACAGGCAGGCAGACAGACAGATAGACAGACAGACAGACAGACAGACAGGTAGGCAGACAGACAGATAGACAGGTAGGCAGACAGACAGACCGACAGACAGGCAGACAGGCAGGCAGACAGACAGACAGGTAGGCAGACA
This sequence comes from Agriotes lineatus, assembly GCA_940337035.1. Classification (NCBI taxonomy): domain Eukaryota; kingdom Metazoa; phylum Arthropoda; class Insecta; order Coleoptera; family Elateridae; genus Agriotes; species Agriotes lineatus. Next base: position 22,945 of record CALNHX010001964.1, on the reverse strand, counting down.
GACAGGCAGACAGACAGACAGACAGACAGACAGACAGACAGACAGACAGACAGACAGACAGACAGACAGACAGACAGGTAGGCAGACAGACAGACAGACAGGCAGATAGACAGACAGACAGACAGACAGACAGACAGACAGACAGGTAGGCAGACAGACAGACAGACAGACAGACAGACAGACAGACAGACAGACAGACAGACAGACAGACAGACAGACAGACAGACAGACAGACAGACAGACAGACAGGTAGGCAGACAGACAGACAGACAGACAGGCAGACAGACAGGCAGACAGACAGACAGACAGACAGACGGACAGGCAGGCATTCTTAACACCATTTATTGTACAGATTGTGAGCAGTAATAGAAATAGGTGTGAGAGAGATGCCTGTACCAGTTAAGTATAAGTGTCCAAAATGTAAAGGGGAAACCGATCAAGAAGGACGAAAATGTATTTCTTGCACATTGCACGAACATATGAAAGAAAACAGTGGTGGTAAACATTATCCTCAATCATATTTCAGACAATTCTAGCGAATAACTGAACTCAGCTTGGTGGACGCTATCGTCATGAATTTGATTCTTATATATACATCTAACAATTCTGATATCTATTATTTGATAAGAAACTGTTGACGTGTGGTAGTTAATGACCTCCATTATTAGTGTCTATAAATTTGGTAGATAGACATAGAGACAGGCAGATAGGTAGGCCGACAGACAGGCAGACATTCTTAACACCATTTATTGTACAGATTGTGAGCAGTAATAGAAATAGGAGTGAGAGAGATGCCTGTACCAGTTAAGTATAAGTGTCCAAAATGTAAAGGGGAAACCGATCAAGAAGGACGAAAATGTATTGCTTATATTGCACGAACATATGAAAGAAAACAGTGGTGGTAAACATTATCCTCAATCATATTTCATACAATTCTAGCGAATAACTGAACTCAGCTTGGTGGTCGCTATCGTCATGAGTTTGATTCTTATATATACATCTAACAATTAATTTTGATATCTATCATTTGATAAGAAACTGTTGACGTGTGAACTAGTTTGAATCTGTCAGTCTCTCTAACTGGCTGTTTACCTGTCTAGCTGTCTACCTGTTTACCTGTCTATCTGTCTAGCTGTCTACCTGTGTAGCTGTCTACCTGTCTACCTGTCTAGCTGTCTACCTGTCTAGCTGTCTACCTGTCTAGCTGTCTACCTGTCTATCTGTCTATCTGTCTAGCTGTCTAACTGTCTGTCTGTCTGTCTGTCTGTCTGTCTGTCTGGCTGTCTACCGCTTACATACTTGTGACAATAATGAAAACGAATATAGCAACAGAACTTATTAAAACTAAAAATATTATAAGACAGAAAGTTCGAGCTCTTAAGGAGGGTAAGTTGGTGCAACAACAGCTCCTCGGTAAATTTTTTAAACCTGTTACCGAACAAATACAAAGTGTTGCAAAAGAAATCAATACAAAAGAGAATCCTCCATCACAATTTAAGCCTTTCAAATTGAAAAAGGAAGAGAAAGTTAAATACAATTATGATGATGATCTTAAAAGAAAAACTAAATACGATTATGACGCGGATGATGACGATGATGAATATATCAATATATCAAATCCTCCAAAACTAGAATTATTTACACCAATACCGGCTGATGAAGTATTGTGTGAATCCACCGAAGATGAACCTAATACAACTATAACAAACAAATTTCAACCGCAAGCTATAAGTTCTTTCTTAGAACAGTATGACGAACTTCCTAGGAAATATGTAAGCAATTATCTTATAGAAAGACCAAATCTAGGGAGGTATGGAATTAGATATGATTTTGATAAAAACCAATTTTATTTTGGTGGAGATGAGCTAGATATAAAGGGATCAGATATAATTGTTAAAAATGTGCACTATGAAGGTACGCCTGGTTTGTACGAATTACTATTTAAAAACGATCCTCAAATAACTCCAACGCTGACAGATAGAGCAAATTATAATGATATCATAAACAGAACAAATGCAGCGCATAGAAATTTTGATAAAAATGATCAGAAGGTGGTTTCAACCAAGCGAAATACAAGAAATTTTTTAAATTTAACCTGTCATCATCACCCTCGCCATCATCGATATCGTTAAGGACTACAAAGCTTACTGGTAAAGGTATGCAGCAAGTTAGCAATAAACCGTTGGATTATGTTTACTGGGATGATCCGAACGAATTAGTTGATCGATTAAAGTTACTGTATGCCTCTCAAGCATCTGGCCATACAAATCATAGAAATGAAATTGTTAGTATAATAGAAGAGTTAAAAGAGGCAGGGATAATTGAATAAATCCAGTTGGGAAACAGCACGAGGAGATCCTCCAGACAGAGATGACAACAACACCTCTACCACAATAATTGACTAGTGTATAATATATTTGTAATAATTTTATACATGTACATTAGACAAATAAAATACAATTATATTTACAATTGTCGTTTTATTACACCTTCGTGCCCATAAAACCGTTACAGAAACAGCTGTTTACCTGTCTAGCTGTCTAGCTGTCTGTCTGTCTTTCTGTCTGTCTATCTGTCTGTCTGTCTGTCTGCCTACCTGTCTGTCTGTCTGTCTGTCTGTCTGTCTGTCTGTCTGTCTGTCTGTCTGTCTGTCTGTCTGTCTGTCTGCCTACCTGTCTATCTGTCTGTCTGCCTACCTGTCTGTCTGTCTGTCTGTCTGTCTATCTGTCTGTCTGCCTGCCTGTCTGTCTGTCTACCAAATTTATAGACACTAATAATGGAGATCATTAACTACATCTGGTGTAAAGGCCCCATACATTTTAGCAACCTTGTACACTCCCAGATTTTTCCACTGACTATAATTTGAATTTCCCGCCCAAAAACCTAGACAGAATTTGAATTTACCGCCAAAACCTACGCAGAATTTGAATTTTTCGCCAAACCTCTGCACAGACTCCCGCGCAGACCTACGCAGAAACCTCAGACAACCGGTTTATTTTTAGCAACCTTGCACATTCCCAGACGATGACTCACATGCGCAGGTCTAGACAGGAATTTGTCTGACAAAATGTTTTTAAACAAGTTTTCTCTTATACATACATCTGATTTTTAACCAATCTAGATAAGTTCAAAATTATACTGTCCCTCACCATCCTTATTAATTAGAGTATTGCAGTGATCTAATAGCTTTTACTCGGATTTATTTAATTTAATTCTTATTCTCTGGGTTTTATTTTAAAATTTTTGCGCACAGTTGTTAGCACTGTAATAACCTTAGTTATTCGACGCTAATCGACTATTAAAATCAGATTAAGACATAAACCATACTGCCTGTCTGACTGTTTGCCTGTCTACCTATCTGTTTACCTGTAAGACCTGAGCATAATTTGAATTTCCCGCCAAAACCTACGCAGAATTTAAATTTCCCGCCAAACCTGCACAGAATTTGATTTTACCGCCAAGCATGCGCAAACACCCTCACGCTGACCTGTGCAGAAACCCCAGACAACACGCAGAATTTAAATTTCCCGCCAAAACCCTGATCATAATTTAAATTTACCGTCAAAACCTGAGTGTAATTTAAATTTACCGCCAAAACCTACGCAGAATTTTGAATTTCCCGCCAAACCATCGCGCAGACTCCCGCGCAGACTCCCGCGCTGACCTGTACAGAAACTCCAGACAACCGGTTTATTTTTGTAACCTTGCACATTTCTCAAACAATGGCTTCGTTGTTTAATTGGGCAGCAGACAGGCAGGCAGGTTCTGACAAGTTTGACATTTACAGACAATGACTCACATCCGGTTTATTTTTAGCAACCTTGCACATTCCCTAGACGCTCACATCCACAAGTATTGACACGTATTTTCTATAGTCTGCGTCTCCTTCTAATTTTAGCTTTATTTACACAATTTTAAATGTGATTGTTTAGTTACAAAATGTTTTAAAACAAGTTTGAGATTTTCTCTTATACATCTGATTTGTAACCAATCTAGATAAGTTCAAAATTATACTGTCTCTCACCATTGAGTATAGCATCCTTATTATTGTAGTGATTGCAGTGATCTAATGGCTTTATTTTATTTAATTCTTATTCTCTGGGTTTTATTTTAAATTTTGATATCTTACATTTTGCGCACAGTCTTTAGCATTGTAATAACCTTAGTTATTCAACTCTAATCGACTATTAAAATCAGATTAAGACATAAACCATGAATACCGGATATAGGACAATTGTTTTATTAAGTAATTAATAACTGCCTGTATCATACGTTTAACAGCTTTGTTAACAGTAATATTTAATAAATACGTAATTTTTATACACACCGAACTGTAACCTGTAAATATCTACACCATAATAATATTTTTTTAGGAGCTTGGTTTTTTACTAATATATTGTCGTGATGTAATAGTTTTGACTTGGCTTTATTTAATTCTTATTCTCTGGGTTTTATTTTAAAATTTTGATATCTTACTTTTTGTCTGCAGTTTCTAATTGTAATAATGTTGAGTATTAGTCGTGCAGATTTTTCAAATGTATTATCTGCTAATATTTTCTTTAAGTATTTTTTCACCTCTTTACCGAATTAGCTTGCGGATGTCTTATACTACAAAAACCAACTTTTATGGCGTGCTGACAAAGTCATATGATAACATTTCCTACACTGCATACGATAAGTCAACGACCTTGCATAACAAGCAAGTCTGCACATGCATAACGTAAATAAATGTGTATCGGTGGACTACTTACGAATGATTTACAAATACCGTTGTAAGAAACCGAAATTCCAATGATAAAATTAAACCACCACTCTAATTAATAACTGCCTGTATCATACGTTTAACAGCTTTGTTAACAGTAATATTTAATAAATACGTAATTTTTATACACACCTGTAACGTGTAAATCTCTACAGCATCACAATATTTCTTTAGGAACTTGCTTATTTCTAAAGCGAGGGGGTGCTGTACATAAATCCAACAGCAAAAGTAAAATATATAACTATCGGCTCAATTTTCGAGACTGTGTATTTAATAAAGTATTGGAAAAAACACGTAATATTTACTTTGCTTACAATGTCTCTAAGACCGCAACACTTTTGTATTATGTTATATACTGTCTACCGCTTAAACAGTCCTCCAGTGGGATCGAACACATTACCTATCTACTAAAAGATGCTTCCAATCGGCCTATTCGAGTTAAATATCCAGACATACATCTCGTCGGAGGCGTAATAAAACAAAAACCTAACAAGTTATTTAAAATGGTTTGGATTTTTATATTGCATCTTTTTAGCTAGAAATAATTCGATATATACTATTAGACCACAATTAATTCGGTTTATTTTTTAGCAACCTTGCACATTTTCTCAAACAGGTAGTTGAAACAGGCTAGTTGAATAGCAGCCCAACCCCTCTTTCTTACCTATATTATAGTGGCTGTCAGCAAAAATTCCTCCAGACAACAATAGCTTCATTGTTCTCGAATTTCGTGCTGATTTTAAAACAATGGATGCCATTGTTCAACAACATCCTGCAAGAATAGGCATGTCTGTCAGACGATGACTCACATCCGGTCGAGCCTGAGAAAATTTTTCATTGTTCTATTTACTGATAACATCCTGCATGAATAGACATGTTTGCGTACTTAGACGCTCGAGCGTGGGAAAAATTCAAAAACTACACTTTTAACCCAAAAAATTCCCGGAAGTGGCACGTGACCTAGGTGAGGCCCGTGACCTTGACCCCGGCTAGACCCGTGACCCCCGGCTAGACCAACGACCTTGACAAACCTGCGCGCGCAGACCTGCGCAGACACCTGCGCAGAAAACCTGCGCAGTGACACATTTTGGTCCAGAACGCCTGTAGGTACTCTATTTAACAGGCAGATGATTGACTGCCGCGAGTTAAACTGTGGAAAGTCTTGCAGAGTTTAGGTATTAAAAAAGCTGACAATCATTGAAAAAATTCATGAGAAAACGTTTCCCATATTAAAATTGGAAATCAAATTCTAGTTCAACAAAAACAACGGAGGGATTTATTCAAGGATGTAGTTTTTCTCCGCCGTCGTTTAACTTGTATGTAGAAGGGGCACTAAGGCACTGGAAGGGACATTGCGAAGAAATGGGAATAGGAATTAATAATAAGCAACTTTTTACCCTCAGTTTCGTAGATGACCAGGTGCTCTTCGCTCAGGAATTCTATGATTTAGAGTTTACGGTTGATACACAGAATATCAAAAGTGGGGCCATCAAGTGAATATTCAGAAGAGAGAATATTATTTTGGTAGTTAACTCTGATGCCAAATTTAAAATACTTATTAATGATGACGTCACAGTTTAACAAGTGCACATATTATATATCTAGGGATTGTAGATGATAATAATTAACTGTGTAGAAAATAAATAAAATCTTTTGTAGTGGCATAAAGGTATATCGCTGAAAAATAGAAAAAATAATATGAGAAATGATGGCTCAAGCAGTTTTGTGCTATAGCTGCGAAGTTTATACTGTGAATGCAGATTTATGCGTTTCTGAGTTTTCGTTTCTATCAACGCATATTTATTGTATTAGAAACCCATTGGCGCCCTGCTTCTAATGATTAATGATATTCTCTTGTAACAAACCCAGGCCGTCTTCAGTGTTAGCTGGTCGACCATCCAATATGCCCATGCAGTCACCATAGTTTGAATGTGGAAAAATTTGGTATCAGTAGTTTTGGGATATACGTCACTACGGTATTCACAATATGCATTATACAATTCGAGATAAATGTTACGAATCATTAGCGAAGGTAGCAATGCGAGCCTAGTTTCTTAAATTGCAATTCTTTAAAATGCGTAATTACCATCAACACATATTTAAACCAAAGGAAAACTGTGTCTAGAAAACGGCGTTTCAGAGTTTGAAGCTACTTAAGCATTTTGTAAATCAAATTACAATGAGTGCATAACAACTGTTTTACTGTCATTGTTCTTTATAACATAATCAGATCTTAATTACTACTGTACAAGTTCTAATTACAACAATATATACATAACAGGGATCTTACAACAGCACTTTTAAATGTTCGTCATTGTCAAGTCGTACATTTCAGTCCAGGTCAGAATATTACATCTTTTTATTTTCCTAAAACCAAGGGGGCGCTGTAAGCGTAGGGGTTGACACTGTATGCTGCTGCTACCGGCGCTGCCGCTGCCACCAGGGGAGCGGCTACGGGGGCGGCAATGGCATGGTTGACAATGTGGGCCGTATAAGAGCTGGCGTAGGGGGCGATATAGGCTGCCGAAAGAGCTGGCACAACTCCTGCGTAACTGCAGGAGAGAGCTAATACGGCCACCAGGGCGAACATCTGTAAAAAATGCCGTATATTAAATACAATAAAAAAGCGAGTGCCGTACCATTTGTAGTAGTAGAGAAGTAAAAGATCTTCAAAATTTATTTTTGTACTAGAATTTCTTAACGAATTCGTTGAAAGTAGATCTTATGAACTACAGTTACTGTATTATTTTAGTTGTATACTTACTGCTACTTTAGCTGCCATGTCTAAGGAACTATTTGTGGTATTGAAGCACTATGAGCGACTGATTGATAAGACAATTAGTTGCAGTTTTATAGTTAAGCACAAAAATTGGGAACAGTGGTAGGGCCGGTGTTTCACAAAAAATCGTGTTTTAGCATAAGTAAGGCTCGCGTCCCATTTTCATAATGCGGACGTGCACGACATTTAAGAAGACAATTTCATTAAGAAGCACCTGGTTGCATTACAATCGGTTATTACGCTAAGTCTGAGGTAACATAAGTGCCTCGTGTTGACATAAATAAATTTGTTGGTCTGAAATTGAAGTTTCTGCACCTTTCAAGTTGTCAATGGTAACCTAAAATATTCAAATCGGGTGTGTTCGTCATAAGGGCATTGTTATATTTTCTTTCATTAAGCGGCATTTACGCCTGCCCATTGGCCATCTTTGATAAGAGACGGCAATTCTGGTAGGTTAGTCACGATGTATTTAGAAAGCAAGAGTTGCTGGTACAGTTTAAACTATTGAAGCATGACTCGTATTCTAATATTGGCCGGTTATAATCGATTCTTACATTAATTCTGATTTCTTAGTAATAACTATTTACGCACCAAAGAAGTAAACTACGATGCTAATCCTGAGGTTGTACGCAATCTTTAGAGGAACACAAGTATCATCTCCCAACTGAAATGTTAATTTTCTCGATTTCCAATACGAGGTAAAATAATAATTACCTATTATTTAGTAGTTAACTAATCTGTTGTCATGGAAACCGATTTGTCTATGTTATGAAAAGATAATAAATATGTCTGGCAGTGAGAAAATGAAGAAGTCTATTATGTATCAATAGTAAGGTATATAAATTTCGATTTATTCTCACTTGTGAGAACATTATAAGGATGTTAATTTCTTCAAACTTTGGCCTATTTATTTTTCCATTTGCCAGAGACGAGAGGTATGAATCAGTTCAGCGGTTTAAAAGTTTTGGCATGAATTAACACACTAATTAAACTAAAATTGGCAGTTGACTTTCTTGTATATTTCGGTAACTTTTGTCTTGTGCATTATCTTCGTATGTCATTGCTTTTTTCGTTCTTTAAAAACAGTTCTGATAGTTTTCAAAATGCTTGATTAACGAATTTTCAGTATATAATTTAAGGGTAGAGCGGTTTTCTGGTCTTCAGTTTTAATTCTATTACCAAAAGTCAAACACATATAAATTTTCGATAATAATCACAAATGAGCAACGATAACCAGGAAAGTAACAATAAGACACAGTTAGCGTCTAGACAGGGAGCCTGTTCGGCAGAAGTCACTTCAGATGTAAATCGGCTTAGCGATCTATCTCCAGTTCCAAGTAGCGTAATACGAAGATACTAACTTATACAAGAACTTCTAAAATGAGAAATGCATCAGAATCAATTTCTAGCATGTGCTTCTCGATGAAACACATCATAAAGTAGGTATATCCAGTAAATCCACCCAATAGCTATCTTCACAGATTCAATTTGACTAACCAACGATCAAGGATTGGGAAAATAACGAAGATACTGTAGTAGTTTACATATACTTTATGCAACTTAGCTACATATAACTAGGTTACAAGAAAATAAATAGATAATGATTATTTATTGATACTTGAAACATAAACCTGTGTTTTAATTCTACTATATATAAATGCAGTTAGTAAATTTATTATAACCACTAACACTGCAGTACTAAAACAACTCAATTAAAGTCCCTCATAAGGAAAGGGGCGAGCGGTGCCCCAATATTTACTTTTTTAAATTCAGCCGCAAGTCTTTCAACTCAAAAACAAAAGAAAACCGATATGCGGTTTTATCACCACAGTAGGAAGAAATAACACAAGAAGACCTGACAGCTGAACAAAGTTTCTAAGCGATCGGGATAAGATTTAAGGCGGCAATGCGATAAACTTGCGAAATAGAGTAGGGCAACATCCAATAGAAAACGCTTGAAAAGCTAGGGTAGTGCAAAATATGATACGCAGATATGAGCAGATAAGCTAGATAATGCAATAAGGGAAATCACCTTGGTAATAAAATCACCCAAGTGGGCCAAGAGACACTGTCTGCTACAGACATTTGCTCTCACCAATTAAATTAAAAATTATTAACAGAATATTGGCATATACCTAATCTCTAAACGTAAAAACAGACATTTGGTTTGAAATAGGTAAATATTGAACTACCAGAAATAATTAATCAAAATAACGCTTTAAGAATGGCCAAAAAACAGGAGACAGACACACACCTGGTACTAAAAACGGTTACCGTGGAAGATAAAACGATCTACTTTTATCGTTTATATTTATATAGCAATTAAGTAGATTTTAAGGACAACTACAGATATGGTGGGCTAGCGTTCGGAAATAAAACAGAGATAGGTGCTTACGCCAAAATGAACGTAACAAAATGTTAAATTAGGTATATTTCTGATGCTGTACGATACATTTCAGGTTTTCTCTATACATGCTTTTAAGGCGGAGTTATCTACAATGGTCCTTAGAAAGCAGGTATATATTTGGGATAATGGTTTTGTGAATTACTGCATACTATCAACTCAATCCAGAATATGACGGTATTTCAGAAGCGAAGCTTACCTCCTGGTCGTATGAAATCTCAGGTACGGAACTATTTATCGCCCTAATTTCAGGTATTGTGACGTTTTACGGAATTTATTTTAGGGCTTTGTGTAATCTCCCATATCCTTCATGTTACATTCAATACTCTTTAATTGTCTGGGAGCAAATCCTGCCACTTTGTAGCGATGAATCCATTCGGGCTCGCTTCCAACCCTTCCAGCTTTTGGACATCCGTGGTAGCGAGTGTTGTGCAGACCAGATATCTTTTATTGTACTTCGTCTGCCAGTTTGCCATTCCTGTGTCCCAGTGGAAGTTAGTTTACTGGCAGTTACATATTTTAATGCCATTGTTTATAAATTCTACTGACCTTCTTTTACCTTTTTAAGGATGCGATTCGCTATTACGCCTATTATTTGGTGGATGGGGCATAGCGTTTACTTTTGAATGCGATAAACAGTATCTTTTCTATGTATGAGTCTATTTAATGAGAGCTCGTCGTGCAATTAAATTCGATGTCCATCTTATTTAATAGTTCTTGAATACTAGATGGTGCTCATTTCAACTAGAGTTGTATGCTTCGTCTCATCAATACCGAACGCTATTAATTACCCGAATGATTTTGTGCTTGCAATAGCACCCAAAAAGGTATTGAAAATGTGGTGGTGTTTTCTTATAGTAAAATCGTTTAAATCATTTAAAAGTTGAAACATTGGATCGCATGGCTGCCTGAAAGATTGGAGGACCATAGTTATGGTAAATTCCATAGGAATCGTAATTGGTCTCATTTGCAGTCAAATTACCGCCGGTTAGCAGTAAATAAACAAGACGTTGATCTCTATTACCATAGGATTTTAACACGGTGTTTGTCAAAGCTCTGTTAGCTTCAAAATTGATGAAGAATCTATTTTCTTTACCATTACATTATCTAGGATTCTCCTTCCTCTTTGTATAGCCTAAGAGTTTGCTATTACTATGCGGTTTTATAAGCCATGTTCACCCGCGGGCTGGGAATGTGGGTAACCTATCTCATTAACGGGAAGAATCCACTTTTACAGGGGTCATGACCACCAAAGGTGTTGGCAACCACTTTCCGGGTGTAAGGTTCGAACTTACTACCTGCCGATTGCAAATGCAAACGCTTTACTGGCCGTCTACATGATTTCTTTAACCAGTAGTGCTTGAAATGTATCATACTCGCAGGGATCTTCAATAACTTGTCCCGATTTCAGAATGGGTACCCAATTTAGATTTTATTAAATTGAATGGATGAGATTGTTTCTTGCTCACAGCTCTGAAAAAACTACTTTAAAAATGTAATTAATTACTGATTACCGCTCAATGAAGTAATTGAATTACCAGTTTTTCAATTACGCAAATGAAATAGTAATTAAATTTTCAATATCTTTTTAATTGTAATTGCACAACATAAATTAGTTTTTCAAGAACTTCAGTCGTATATTTGTGTTTAGTAGTATTTAGATGGCCAAGTGCTAGTACATCGTTTTAAACAGACAAATTGAAATTATTAAACTATTATAATAAACCAATATTGTATAATGAAGCTAATTGCTGTCAATGGTTATGGAAAAAATTAAACTATATTTTCCCGTACTTTACTATGTAATCTGTACTTATGTAGCATTACATAGTACATGCTACCTAGATATCTTATAAAAGGACCTTTAATATCACTTCATATTGGTTAGGCTAGACAAAAAGCACTAAGGAAGTTGTGAATTTATACCACTACTTATATTTTAAGAGAATAAGGTATTCACCTCTCTGAAATACAAATGGGGAAAATTTTGATTTATATACAAACAAATTGCGTTTTGTTAATGCTGGGTGAGGTTTCCTTCCAAAAGAATGTGATACAGATATTTCACATGCCTTTGTGGAAGATTTAACTTTAATATCAACTCAAATATTCTGGTGTCATATATATTAAGGGTCCCGGGAGGTGTAGCTTGAACAAGCGTTCACGTTCGATAAGTAGAGTTAAGCAACGCTCTCTCTGGTCAGAACTTGGATGGGAGTTCTTTGGATGCTTCTCTCGGCGGCTCGTGATACGGCTGTCACGTAAATAGTTGGTCCCGGATGTCATACAACATCATGACAGTCGTTAGTGGGTTTGAAAGTCCCCATAAAATATACAGAGACGCCTATAATTGGCCTAACGTTACTAATAAAGATGCAGCTGAGTTAGAGCTGGTACGTACTAAGTTGTTAATCAGAGTCCTGTTTAATAGAGATTTCTATAATTTAGCCGTTGGTCTTGGTTGGGATTAGTAACCTTAATTGGAGCTAATGGAAATACTGGGAAATATCTCTTAATTGTAATCCAGTAACAATGTAATTTGGATGGGAATGCACTTCATTCTAGCGAGTCACACAGCAGGATGACAGGACGAGTTGAGTGTTGATATAAACTTCTTAAGCAGAATCTCTACTAACAGTGGAAGTTCCAACTCAAGTAAGGGTGGTGGGAATCAGTGAGGTCGGTGTAATGTCAATATTAACAATTTGAAATTAAAGAAACCTTTCCTTTCGAAAGTAAATATATGTGGTCATAATAAGACTACGTATACACTCTTGAGTATACTCAACCAAATAACATAGTTAAAGTCAATAGTATTCTTAAAGTAAAGACCTATAATCCATAATTTAGTTGAACTTTTAATATCATTAATACAATTCGACATTTGTCAGTTGAACTGCCATTGAACGTAATAATTAATTATACTACATGGTTTAACCATTATGGAATAATTTATATGATGGTTGCCCTGAAAATTGTTAGTTATTAAAAGACCGTTGCATTTTTTAACAAAAAATCTGTATGGTTTTTCAAAATATTCTTCATTCAGACTAATACACTTGTGCATTCTTTGAAGCCACTTTTTAAAACATTTGGAAAATTTATTTTCTGAAAGGTCCTCAAAAATTCTTTGAAATTCTGTAACTGCTGCATCTGCGCTGGAAAATATTTTACCTCGCATAATTTTTTTAACAGTTGCAAACAAAAAAAGTCGCACGGCACCAGATCTGGGCTATACGGAGAATAAGTTACCAATTGAACTCCCGAATCTTTCAAAAAATTCAATGTTCTGGCAGCAGTGTGGGAGGATGCGTTGTCATGATGGACTAGGATGTTACGCAAGCTGGTCCTTTGACGACCTGTCTGTAATTTTCCAAACATCTGTGGTAAAGCCACTTCGCAGTACCATTCAGAATTAACAGTTCTGCGATCTTTAAATTGAATAACAGCAACAGGACCATTTCGGCGGAAAAAAACAGCAATAATTTTCTTATTGACGCTTCTGCCACGAATTATTTTTGTGGGAAAGTCTTCATCTTCGAATACCCAAACACTAGACTGCTGTTTAGTTTCAGGGTCTTAACTGTATACCCAAGATTCGTCACCTGTTACAATGTATGCCACTTGCTTGGAAGCTCCTCCGTAAAATTTTTGCAACATAAATTTACACCAGTCAACTCGATCCTGTTTTTGACTTTCTGAGAGCAAATGCGGTATCCAACGGCTTGCTAGCTTTCTTACTCCAAGATGTTTATGCAAAATTGTATTCAACGCCGAGAATCCAATCTTCACTTTCTCCTACATCTCCCTATAAGTAATATTTCAATTGGACTGAATCAAGCTTGCCACACGATCAACATTTTCTGAACAGGCAGCTTCTGCAGGTCTTCCAGGTCTTGCTTCGTTTTCTAGCAGCGGAACCAATGACTAACAGCGGATAATGAAGGGGCAGCATCGCCAAAAGCTGCTATCAAATTGTCATGGCTTTGCTGGTATCGTAACTGTCTTTCATAGTCATAGAAAGTTGTAGCTCTAAAAACAGTTCTCCGAATGCTCATTTTAACTGAATTAAAAATGCACAACTACTTAACTTACAAAATTAACTGCGGTTCACAAGGAAATCGGAACGTTTGACAATTGTGGGTAACGAATGTCAACTAATGCGACATTCAATTGTTGCAATTGTTTCTAGCCAATTGAGCTTCCATGGGCTGCTACTAACTATTAACAGAGCATCCCTCGTATAAAGCATGTGATGAGAATTACAAGAACCTAAAAGAAATCATTAGAAAATGCATGCAGAAGTTATTTTAGGAAAGGTAATTATATTGAACCAATACATAAATACAATAAATTAACAGTCAATTAGAAACTGTGGTGGACAATGTAATAAATTGTGGAGCTCCAAATTTACAACCTTCATCCTAAATACAATTAAACTATTGTATAGATCAATAAATTTTCTTTAGTACTGGTTACTTACCAGATATAGAGTAGAATATAATAACAGTAATAGTATTTCAGTTCTCAAATTCAAGTAAGTTTCTATTGAGGATGTGTCTTGTTTTGAGTGAATCATAGAGAAGCAACTGCTACTGAATCCGTAAATTAAAATAGCAATAATTAAAATGCTTGGCGCCCGATCTTTGTTTACTCTAGATGTAACCCTATATGAGAAGGTGAAGTAAAATTAAATCCCACATTTCTTATACCCATTTGCAAACCATAATAAAGCTAGCCGGAGTAATGTCAATCATTTAAAGGTAAGTTATCTCACAGATAATAAGCTATTAAGTGGCACACTTACTGCAGACATATTTTTAGCTTCTTACACAATAATCACTAGCAAGCTACAATGCCACATCCTGCACAGCCTATATTACATAAGACACAACACATGCACATCTCATCTACAAATATACACACTTGCACCAAATATCTCCTTGTTCGTGCACAGATCTAGCTGTTATTCGATCAACCATAAAAATTATAAATTATACTCGTATTGTTCCAGGAAGTCCCTATCGCCATTGCTTAACATGTAACTTAATAATACCTTATCTTATTTTTTGCATTTATTTATTTAGCGTATGGCATAGGTACACATAAAAATATTAAAATTGTATAAAGACACTATATATATATAAATTATATTTCACATGCAATCACAAACAAACATCTAGTCTAGTTATATACTCAATTGCACCAATGGTCGCTAACAGGAAAACATCAGGGTAGCCTGCGTATGCTCTAATGATGCATTCTTCGTTTATATGTGGGATGGTCTGCCGTGGTGCTCCGCAATCACAATTGGAGAACGTAATTTACCCCATATATGAAGCGAATCTGGAGACTTAATGCCTAATCCATGTCAGTAATTTAGTAACTAAATTACCAGAAAATAATTCAATTACCGGAAGTCATTTCAATTACTACAAGCAATTGAAATACTTGTAAAATAACTTACATACTTTAGAGTAATTAGTTACTCAAAAGTAAGAGTAATAGAATGTAGCAATTAATTACTGTAAAAATTTAATTATCAAGTACATTTTAACAAAAATTGCAATTACCAATTACAATTACCGTATTTTAAAAAGTAAATCGATTCCAAGACAAATCAACAAAAAGGAATTTAATTACAAAGTAATTAAATCCTGTCAAGCTCTAATGGTTTCATTCTAAGCTGTAACTTGCAGTACACTTTGATGTGCTACCAACAACTCTTCAGAATTTTCGTCGTCTTCATTTATATCTTGGAGATCTTCCACTTAGCTAGCAGTGGCATAATGATCTTCACCAAGCTTTTTAGATCATTGTCAATCAATGCATATTCATTGTAAGGAATATGTTCTAGTATTTCTGCAAGCTTCTTGTCAGATAACCCTCGTTTAGAAGATCATAACGGTCCCTTTGGAATAATATGAATAGTTACTAATTTATTTTCTGGCTCTAGAAATATACAGGACACGCAGGGATAACGGCCATCACTTGCATTCTAAAGCAATTGCTTTTCACCGAAATACCGGGTGGCTAGAAAAAAACAAATCCTGTGTAAGTCCTCTCATCTCCGGAACGCTTTGAGATAGCGAGTTCAGTTTTTGGTTTCTAAGAACCATGGATTGACAATTATTTCTGCCAAATTACACACAATTATTTTTAAAAACACAGGAAGGGCGATTTTTTTAATATCAACTAGAAAAAATCAATTACACGTTGACAATGTTTTTAAAAATTCCACCAATAAACATCTTGTATGGTGTATTCTACTTATAAACACGTTTTTGAATAACTTGGATAGACCTGCCACTGATTCTTGTCCTGGCTGCTATTTACGCTGAGATAAATGAGTCCCCGGTTGATTTTCCTGTGACAACGACAATTCGCCTACGATTTGTGAATTTTCATGATCTGTAGCAGTTACAGGTCTTCCGCTTCCGGGTTTTCTGTCAAACAGCTGTAAACAGATCCGGTTTCTACAAGCCGTCGAATAGCACCATTTATGTTAGAAGGTTTGCCATTTCTTCCCTGGAAACTCTCTCGCAATTCTTTTTCCACTCCAATGTTTTTCTCGATAACACATTGCAATTACCTCTAAGTCAGACTTCGTTAAATGAGGTGCCATTATTAAAGAGGAAGTAAGTTTATTAGCACGAAATGTCGCTAAACTAATTGCGAAGTAACAACTAACTGCAAATGTCACTCACACCTTCATTTGTTTTAACAAAAGGTTGCTTCGATTTAAATTGCTTATTAAATTATCAACGTGTAATTGATTTTTTCTAGTTGATATTGAAAAATTCGCCATTCCTGTGTTTTTCTAAATAATTGTTTGTAATTTGGCATAAATAATTTTCAATCCCTTGTTTCTTAGGAAACCAAAAACTGAACTCGCTATCTCAAAGTGTTCCGGAGATGAGAGGACTTAAACAGGATGTGTTTTTTTCTACCCACCCGGTATATAGTTATCTCTGTATCTGTAATGGCAAGAACATTCTTTGGATCAGGAATTCATTTCAGATAACTACCTAAGATACGCTTTCCAAAATAATTGTTGTTCTCCAACTTGTCTGGACAAGGGTTAATCTTAGCTTTCCAATGTTTATATTAGATACTATTTGTTAATATTAAAATAAAAAATAGAAGCTTTTCCAACCTATATAATTTTAAACCTTTAATAATAATTTTAATCGAATCCAAAAGATTTACTTCGCTTTTATGACAAATCTATAATACTCCTCAAGGAAAGTTCTAGAAAATGCTGGAAAAGGGTCTAATTTTGGAACTGCTTGTCGAAAAAAGCCTTGAACGTCGGTTTGGAGCAACAACAACAATTACAGTTAATGAATTCGTGTTCGATCTCAATCGAAACAAATTAATTGCTGCAACAGCTGCCGATATTTCTATAAATAAGTTCTAATTACATATTAAAATCTGGCGGAATTGGTGCCAAGTCCGCCTGAATTATTTCTCTTGCATAATGCCGTGATTTTCCTATCATTGCGAGTACCATAAATCTAAGCCCTGTTTTGCCGATACTCAGTAAACCAGGAAGAGCAAATCATTCTTCATGAAGGTTTCCGTTTAAACTAACGCGAGCGTTTGTGCAAACTTTGTTGGAACTTCGCGGAATTTGATCGGAAAATTTAGAGCTGCCTTCCTGAAACTATGTAAGGGAAAAATATGGGTTTTTAAAGCCACCTCGCTTTGATACACTGCCTATAAATTTTTATTAAATTTTCTGCTCCGTTAAATCTTTTAAAACAACTCTGATTTGGAGCTAATGTTCACAGCTCAAGGCAGATTTGGGGAGTTAATTTAATGCTTCGTTTTATATTCAGGGCAGTTATTATAAGATTAACTAAGTAAATATGACAAATTACTTTAATCTGTTTATTATTATTATAGCTTGGCATTGGTGTAGCCTAAATCACTCATATATTTTTTATAATTATTATATTCTTGCGATTTTTTTTTTCAATACGGGAATGAGTGTTACCTTCTACATCTGCCACAATGAACTAGTGGATTTGTAATTTTCAAGTTTAGTTCCATTCTCTTTCTTGTAAGTATTAATACTGAGAAAGCTGTTTTATTCCACTCAACGGTTATTCTTCCTTTCTTGAAGACATTGCTTGCGTAATATATTTACATGTTCTAATAATATCACCTTCGTGTTACTTATTGCGTTTAGTGCTTGTCTAACTGCGAATGGTTCTAATTTCGGATTTTATTTAGAATTAAACTTTTGTACTATTAATATCTTTAAATTAAATGTTCAGTTGCTTACTTGACTTATGCAGTTGCTTCTAAATTCTTTGGTTCGTCTTAATAGTCTTTGTTGTTCAGTAACTAGTAAACCATGTGTATCTTTTATGGATTCCATTAGACCTTTACCTAGTAAGTAGTTTGCCTATCTTCTATTTTCTTGTCCTTCCATTTTCATATATTGATCTTCTATTTTGTCTTAATGCAAATTTATGATTGTTCTAATGTCTTCTTTTAAATTACTAACCCCATACGGTGTGTCTAGCTTGTGTTTGTGTTCATCATTGCAATCGCGGCGACATTTAAATTACCCTTGTTTCTATGTCTTATGCTTCAGACTGCTTCTGGGCTATTGTGTTGTTTTCTTAACTTTTCACATCTTTCGTCTATAGTGTTGTCTTCTATTACAGTTTCAAATATAACAACTATATACAGATTGGTGGTTGATATTGTGAACATAGGCAGTCAAATACACTAGATTATACTTTATGCGATTTGTATGAGTTAGACAGAAATAGATATATATGACTTAAGATTCTGCGGATACAGACGTCTGTACTTTTGTCTCACGCATAAAAAGTCCATAAACTGTATTCTAGCTCATTTGATTGCCTATGTTTATACTAAACATCACCAATCTGTATAGTAACATAAATGTAGCACTTACCTACACTGAACATAATTTTGGGAACTTCCACTATCAAACAATACTTAAGTTAGCGAAAAGTTGGCCTCTCATCTGATGAATTCTAGTTAAGTTAAAGATGCAACCCTGAATTTGGCCTTAAGAAACGACATACGTATATTCAATTAAACAAACTATGACGCTTAGAAATACCTTGGTTTATTCACTCATAAAAAAGTATAAAAATATAACAGCAGATAGGTAGTATACAATACTTCTAATAACAATAATGGCGTAAGTTTATTATACTAAAATTGCACAATAATTATCTGTGCTTCATCTCCTCCACACAGGGGAAAGGGGGGCTGCAAGTGGTCCAGCTACGGGGTGCGGTACAGGACCAGCCAGCGCATGGGGGAGCGGAGCAGGAAGAGTATAGGGCAAAGGGCCAGGAAGTGAATAAGGCAAGGGAGCGGCGGATGGGAGCGTGTGGAAGTGCGTAGGGCAAGGGTCCAGCTAAGCTATGAGGAAGAGGACCTGCTAAAGCATGAGCAGCAACAGGTGGAAGTAAGCTAGGGGGATGAATGGAGCGGGCTGGAAGGAATGGCGCTGGTAGAGCAGTGTGGGAGGCGAAGGGAGGAAGCAATTCTGCTGATAGGGGTGCTGCTGGAAGGACCTGGGGCTGCGTGAAGGAACTGGAGCTGCGTGAAGAACTGGAGCTGCGTGAAGAACTGGAGCTGCATGGGCCAACCTGGTGAAGACGTTGAGGCTTGCTGCGAATGGGGGCACGTTGTAAGGGATCGCTCGAGCGTAGCTTATAGCAGGGGCTACCACTGGGGCTGGAGCCAGAGCTGGGCCAACCACGCTGCCGCTTACCACTGCCGTAGAGAATAAAAGGGCAAGGGCAATTACCTGAAAGAAGAAATCATATTTAAAGCTGTTGTATATGTTTGAGGCTTTCGCGATTAATCTAATTTTCCAATTTCACGGCTTGGTTTTTCTAGTTGAACCTATATAAGCTAATGTGTTATAAAATACATAATACATGTCCTAAAAAACGTGCAACTTCCGACTAGAAAGCTTTTAGTAATGATTTCAGGTCGGTACAGGACAAAGTGTCTAAATAAAAGACAGATGGTTTATATAAATGCCTTACTTCTGCCTCTCGTGTTAGATTGGGCAGACTTTGGTAGTTCTATTGATATAAGGCTTTAGGGACATACAAATGACTGCAAACATAAAACGCTTTGCCAGATCAGCCGTACTTGAGCAGACTAGTACAAATTGGAACAGTTTAAAATTGTAAAGTCGCATTACTTCATTATCGTTCACGAATGATACATGGATACAGCCATCGAAATAGCAACATATCCAAACAATATAAACAGGGAAGATGATTTTAGGCTTCTAATCATTTATGACCGCAAGCATTACAACCACAGCTCTTCAGTCGCTCACACGCCACCAACTCCAAATGATTTGCAGCACGGTTGGCGCAGGGTTATGTTATTCAGAGAGTACTTTAACAACACGAATTATAATTGGACCGTAAGAGTCACAAGCCGCCAACACACAATTCTCAAAAATTCTAGCCCGAGTTCACAATAAGTGAGGCACACATAGTCAAAAATTACTGTCAAAATTTACAAAGACGACGCGGCCTAACCGTAAATGTGATTTCTTTGTTTATATTCTTTTCGACGAATTACTTTCATTCTCTCTAACACATCAGTATTAGCTACTAACAAACTTTACCTTCAAAGATGCCATTATTCCTCTTTTGCTGCCACTTAACAGATACCACTGGAACTAACCTTGTAGTTCAATTAAATCGAAGTGTGCTCGGTCAAGGTGCTCGATGGCATTTATAGTGAAAGATCACCCCCCAAAGTTAGACTGAATAGGAAGTAAAGTGAAAATCGGAGGTCTGGTCGTCGGTGGACGTGACTTCCATGCATGAGATCGCCTTTTTATTTGGACGTGATCGATATTGCGACGAGCAATTTCCGGGCGTGTTATCCAATTTGTTACATACTGGCGACGATGTCTATTGCTCTTCTCATTGTTGATTGTAGAATTGTTTGAGTTTTTATAATGTTTCGACAAGAAAGTTTGTAGGCAGTACTAAATGTGTTAAAGTAAACCCAAAATTCTTGTAAAAAAATTGAATTCCAAAGGATGTTGATATTGGCAGATAATACATTTTGTAGCTTCTTAAATTAAATTAGTAACAATTCTTAGTATATAAGTGGAATGGAACATAAAAAACGTTTACGTTTTTAACCAAACCGAAAAACACAGTTAAAAGAAGCAATATTAAAGTACCTAGAGTTGAATTTTTTATTGAGAATAATAATTTTTATTGCTGTACCAGATGAAATTTACATAAAATGTTGAATATTTGTCGTCTCTTAGTGACACATGTGAATACATTTAAATTATTTCTAAAAGTAGGAATTCGCAATACACATTCCCGGTCTTGAACAGAAAATATCTGAAAAAATAGGGCTTGCAATCCGCAATTCTAATTTCGGTCAAACCCAAAGACATTATTTTCATGAAAGCTAGTTTAAGTCAAGCATCTATTATCGGCCAAAACGTGGTTTGTAGAAAAAAAAATAAAGAGGGAACATTATCACATTACTAAACAATATTTGAACCATGCTTTGAATTTGCTAATGAGTAATAAGTAATAACATTAAGTTGGTAATTTCCACTTACTGAAATAGCACAAGTAGCAAAGAAACTCTTCATCTGATACTCGATTTTTGTTATCTTTTAAGATTTTCGACTGATTGGAATATTTCAAAATTCAGGCTCGCCGGGAAAAAATCTATGAGATATTTAGAGACTTATAAGTTTATAGCGATGCTAGTTATTTAAATGAATTTTATATATTTAAAATTTGTTTGTCATCAAAATTACCTTCCACATAGGCTTGCTCAAACTTTTACTATATTAAATGTCTGATTGATTTAACCACCAATATTAATGATTATGAGCTTCTTCATTTACTTACCCGGTGCACCGATAATTGTTTGTTAAGTAATTCTATATACTAGCCCAGTAAATATTATTTTAAAACTTTTCTTTTCTAGGTTGGGACATACTTTTGCAATTTTAATAGTTTCTTCCTCTCTTATTTAATAACAAAGTGATTATATGAGCCCTCTTTGCTCGTACGTTGTGTAGCTGGCTAGCCTTGAAAGTCAAAATGGAGGGGAGGTCCCATGTTAGGGGTTAGCGACTACTACAGGTGTTAGCGTGATAGCAGGGGAATTTACGATTTTTGATATCCGTCTAGAGTCGTAGAGAATAGAACCCGGACCGGCAGCCTGAGGGGCGATAATTTGCTCATCGCCAGTTTGCTTAATTTCATTATTCAATAGCCATTGTGAATATCACTTCTGGGTACATTTCAAGTAATTAATAGTTAGGCACTTCATGGTTTAATTTGTTTAGTATAAATCTCATCTTTCAGAAGTATTTTAATCCAGTCCTTTTATCTTTTGATGCCGATCTCTGTTACTTTGATACATCTAAGCGATGAACTTCTACAGGTTTACTCCAACTCCTTCTGTCATTTGCAAGGATTCTGATACTTCCATTATCATCTACCTGCCAAATAACAACACGGCATTTACTAAAATTGACTTTAGTAAGTAAGTTAGTAGGTAAGAGAGCATAATGAGCCGTCGTAGTAGAGTGTAGCTGTGCACTTACAAATTTTCTACTGCCGACTATTTAGTAAAAACTTTGTCTACATTATTATAAATCTTCAGTTCGAAATAGTAATACTGCTGGATTTGTGTTTAGTAATGCTAAGGTCTAATCATGCCATTCACAAGAGGTCAAATTGATGACATTAATCAAGAACAAAAAATTCATTAAACCAATTGGCGACGTTGTTGTGGTTATAGTTGTAGAACAAATTAACACAAATTGCTGGAGTTAAACGTTCAAATAAGCGATTTAAAAAGTCTGGTAAAAGAGCTCAATGCTGAAAATGTAAATTTGACAATCGATATGGATAATCTCGAACAATACACATGGTTCAGTAGAAAAGGTTGATGAAAAGCTAGTAGATACGGCACTAGACGTTTTAAT